>CAUYPK010073159.1:0-74031 GCA_963574355.1 Loris lydekkerianus | reverse complement strand
ATGTAAACATGAAAGAGGTAAAGTCTCCATCTTTTTTAAGGCTGCATAATATTCCATGGTATACATGTACCACAATTTACCTTCAGCCTCCCAAATAGCTGGGACTATAGGCACTCACCACAATGCCCAGCTATTTTTTCTTGCAATTTATAACCCTCATATGAAAGCTGTAACCCAAATATAGCCCAAAAATATGGAGCAAGTGGAGAGGGAGGGGAGGGGAGGCGGAAGGAAGGGTAGAGGGAGGGTAATTGGTGGGACCATCCCTACGGTTCATCTTACAAGGGTACATATGAAATTTACTAAATGTAGAATATAAATGTCTCTACACAGTAAGTAAGGAAATGCCAGGAAGGCTATGTTTACCAGTTTGCTGAAAATATTTCAAATGGTTTATAAAACCAGCACATTGTACCTCATGATTGCATTAATGTACACAGCTATGATTTAATAAAAAAACAAAAAACTAGGATCCAAACAAAAATAAAAATAAAAAAATAAGAAAGATCGGAGAAGCATCCAATGTACTCAATCCTAATATGAAGTCAGTAGATGATCTAATGCTCACCCTCATAAGGGAAAATCAATTCAGGGGAGGGAGAGAGTGGGGGGACAGGAGAAGGCAGGGTGGGGGGGTTCCCTGTATGGCACCCTCTTGGGGGTGGGGCACAATTATAAGAGGGACTTTAGCTAACAAATGCAAAGAGTGGAATCTAATTCTTTGTACTTTCGATGAACTTGAAACAATAATAATAATAACTTTAGCAAACTGTAACCTTTTTACTTTATAAACATTTTGCTTTTAAACCTTTCGTCTTCTAATAACACTTAGAATAAAGCACCCATTGCCAGCTGTACAAAAACATTTCCTTTCTTTACAGCCTTACTCTATAAGCTGTTTTCTAGTTCTAGTTTCTTTTAATGTTTTCAAACTTTTTAAAGAAAAAGTAAGATACAGATGAAGATTTTACATCTTTTTTTTTTTTTTTTTTTCCACTCTGTCAGCCTCGGTAGAGTGCGGTGGCATCACAGCTCACAACAACCTCAAACTCTTGGGCTTAAGAGATTCTCTTGCCTCAGCCTCCCAAATAGCTGGGAGGCACCCGCCATAATGGCCAGATATTTTTTGCTGCAGTTGTCATTGTTGTTTAGCTGGCCCTGGTAGGGTTCAAACCCACCAGCTTCATGGCTGGCACTATAACCACTGTACCACAGGCACAGAGCTGAGACTTTACATCTTTTCCATTTATGTGAATAGAGTTGAAACATATTTTTAGTAAACTATGGTAAGAATGGAAAAGCCAGTATCCACTGTACTCAATTCTATAATAACATGAAACCAATAAACAAATAATTACACACTCATACAATTAAATTAAATTCAAGTGGGGAATGGGGACGGAGCAAGATGGATTGGTGAGCTCTCACCTAATGTGCACAACATAAGGGTACACAGCACACCACAATGGGAAAGAATAAATTGCACTTCAGGGATTGAAACAAATTTGATGACCATGATATGTACAAGGAGGGAGGAGAGTGCTGAGAGTTGCTTGCAGAAAAGGGACTAGGAGACAGATGATGAAATTGTTTGGATACCCTTTACCTCCAAAGCAATACGGGACTATTTGAGAATTTATATGGTAGTGTATTCACCAGGAATACTGTTGACTGTGAGAGATTAAAAAAAAATCTAGTAGCACAAGGAACCAGGATTCTTTTCTCCTGTTGCTTCACTAACCCCAATACATAACCTCCACCAAGTATGCCCAAAAATGCTGCTGATGTGCCAGCCATTGCATCTGCATCCCACTGGCAGTAACAAGAATCCCCCCAAGGAATTAGAAATTTCCTCTTTTCAGGATTCTTTTCTGAGGTGTGCAGAGCACTTCCCATGGGCCGAGAAATTCATTACTAGTGCAAGAGACAGAGAGAGGAATAACAATGATGTTCTGGAATAAGGGTATGTGTGACATGGGCCAAGAAATTAATCACTGATGCAAGAGAGAGAGGGAGTGGCACACTGTTGATGCCTGCTGTGGGCACCCTGTCCCCGCACAAATAAAAACAGCTGGGACATGAATGGAAGGTCCCTGCAAGCCTGCAAGAGATGGGCTAGCCCCAAGTAACCTCTGCCGTGGTCTTTTATTACAACTGGAGCTACGTGCTTAATGATTGCTACATGCTCTTTCACCACAGGCTCGACGCCCCCTCTGTTGCACCACAAATGTCCAAAGTGTCACACCTGCTTGCTAACCAGCAACCCATCTTATCTCATTAATGCATGCAGCTGCTTGAGGGCTTGTCATGGGGTTGCAAAATATCTCCCTGCCAGCTAGGAGACTGCCTGGCTCTCAGCACCTCCCTCAAGAACCGGTGGCCGCTTCTATAAGCCTGGTGCTTGGTCTCCGACAATACAATCTCCGTGAAAAGACAAGAGATCTGGAAATTGTTGGATTTAATTGTCACCGTTAGACACACAAGCAAGGGTGTTAAAATTATAAGAGAAGTGTCTTGTTTGGTTCTAGAAATTATAACCATTATTCCTGCCTCTAACACCTATTAAATTTCAGCTGTTCCATGAAAATATGATTGCAAAGGGATTACGCTTCCACATGTACATATATTAAGAAATTCACTTTGCTAACTAGAGAATATTTTTACTTTCCGTTCTCCCAAGTGCTTTGGAAAGAGAAAATATTTTGAAAGAAAAAATTAAATATTGATAATTGCCATGGAGATTGCATCTCCCTCTGAGATTTCTTTCTTTCTTTTTATCTTCCTTGATATTCTAAATGGTATTGCATACAGAACTTTCTGCAGAAAATTTCCCACGTGATGGAAAGTTAATTATAGGATCTGGCGTTAACTATCTATGGAAGTGAAAAAAAAAAATATATATATATATATATATAAATTTGCTGTGTTTAGAATTACCCCCAATTGGAAGCTCTTGAATGCAAATCAAAGGGGAATGGATACACAGATTGTGGTACTTTCATACAAAATATTAATAATATAGCTCAGTGACAAGAAAATTTTAAAAAAGAACTATCCACAGGCCAAAATGTGAAGGACTCTCAAATGTGTTAAGAGGAAGGCATCAGACCCAAGGTATGTTTTGCATTCACCCAAGGATACAGCCTCCCCAAACAAACTCCTGGATCAGTGGTTCACAAAGCGGTAAGATGGATATTTTAGGGGTGCTGAGCTATTCCTTATCTTCATGGGAGTGATGACTTCTGATTATCTTGGGATTCGAGTGGTTAAAGACTGATTGCGAAAAATTTCGGAGCTTTGAATCTTTCTCTTTACAGTCAGTGTGAATAAAATTGTAATTGGGTGAGAGACAGGTACTCAACAAGTTAATGATACTTTTCTGTGTGTCTGTATTTTTCCCATGCATGAAGACCAAAAAAAAAAAAAAATCCACGTTTATCTGTAACCTCACACTAAGGAAAATAAGTACATGAGCGGCGCCTGTGGCTCAAGGAGAAGGGCGCCAGCCCTGTATACCAGAGGTGGCAGGTTCAAGCCTGGCCCTGGCCAACAACTACAGAAAAAAAAAAAAAAAAAGTACATACCAGTAGTCATAATGTAATACAATTACATATTTTCAATATGGGAAAAAATTTAAAAAATACAAGTTCTGCATTAGGAATTAAATAGCATTCTTCCCAGTAAATGTTTAGGCTAATAATTAAATCAGAACTGTAGCTGTAATTTTACTCAATTAGAAACAAGCATCAAGGACAAGTTCTTATGGATATGTCTGTGGTTAGCAAAAGCAGTAGGCAAGGGAGAATGTATATATTAGAAACATGTATGAGAAATCGAGAAAGGATAACCACCAAGAAAAAAGTGAGAAAAAGGCAGGAACAAGATGTGCCCAAGGAATTCAAAGTCTCCCCTAAAGCAACCGAAATCAGCCTGTGAGAATTGCATATTCCTTCTCCCACAACAGGTGGACTTGCTAGGATTACCTTGAAAATATTATTTTTTAAAAAAATTAAATCATAACTGTGTATATTAATGCATTTTGGGGGTACAATGTGTTGGTTTTATATATAATTTGAAATACAACAAACTGGTTAACATAGCCTTCACCGCACTTTCTTAATTACTGTGTTAAGACATTTCTACTCTGCACTCAGTAGATTTGACATGTACCCTTGTAAAATGCACCATAGGTGTGGTCTGACCAATTACCCTTCCTCCACCCGTCCTCCCCCCTCCCCTCCCTCTCCTCTTCCCCCTTCTTCTTGGGCTGTAGCTGGGTTGTAGCTTTCTTATGGAAGTGTGGGTGATTATATATTGGTTTCATTTTCTTGTCCTTGACATGTGGTGTAAATCAAGACCAACTCCAGAGGGTCCAAGTGCTGGGATCACGATTACAATTAGTATTTAGGCTTAAGTTGCCTTCCTTCATGTGTTTCAGTCCCGTTTCGCTCATCATGAGATGTGCTGTTATTTAACGTTCCTGGACCTTGCCATCAACCCAAAAACCAAACCAAACCAACCAAACAAAAAAAAACCTTGGGCATGTACAGTGCAAAGGTCAGTTGATGCATTCAAAAAAGGTGACTTACTAGTATGTCAAGATTCAAAAAATATATATTCCTTAGTTTCATCATTTCTAAAAATATTTTGGTAAGAGGTCCTTCCAAAGAAAGGTCGTTTCCATCAAGAGCTAGAAATCTCTTGGGCTAACTGGCCTGCAACCAGTCAAATATCATCAATAGATGAAATGGAATTTATGCAGCCTACAGAATGGAACTTAGCAGTGATTTTAGGGGGGCTATAAAGGTATTTGGTGCAGGCTATTTTATGGGGTTTTTTTTGTTTGTTTTTTGTTTTTACCCTAGGATTCATAAAAGGAAGCAGGGTTAAAATATCACCTCCCAGAGGAAGCTATAACCTCCAACTCAGGTGTAAAGAAAAAAATGCGTTTGTGTCCAAAAAACAAACCAAGAAACCCCCAAAACAAACAAAAAATGCATTTGTGTCCTGTGCTTTGTACAAATACAAATTAGATGACCTCCTCTTGGCTGTGTTTAAATGAACATAATATCTCAGGGGGAAAAAATGTTGCATAAATGAACCAGGTGTAGTTTCATACTGGAGAAAACTTTACAGTAAAAGTTTCACCATTTTGCCTACATACTTCCAAAAAGCATAAGAAGTAAACTCAGCAGAGATTGAACATTATTAGGTGAGATTACTAGGTGTGCATAGATAAATGAAATAATATCTAATAGTTAAATAACTGTAGGTGATATGTACCATGCTGGTTAATTTTATGTATGAACTTGAGTGGGTTAAGGGATCCCCTGATATCTGGTAAAACATAATTTTTGTGTGTGTCCATGCCCTTGTTTCTGAAAGATTTTAGCACTTGAATTTGTTGATGAGTAAAGATTCACCCTCACAAACACGTGTGGGAAGGTATGGTCTAATCTGTGTGGGAGGGTATCACTAAGCCTTCCTAAGAAAACAAGGAGCAGGAAGAGTAAATTTACTATCTGATTCATCTGGCGTAGCTGTTTTCTCCTGCCCTTGTTCAGGAACCCCACCAGTCCTCAGGCCATCTACCGTACAAGCTTTGCTAGGTCTCCAGCTCATGGAGACCAGATGGTAGGACCTCTCAGCTACCATAGTCTTATGAGCCAATCCCCCATAAGAAGTTTCTTTCTAGGGAGGCTCCTGTGGCTCAGTGAGTAGGGCTCTGGCCCCATATACCGAAGGTGGTGGGTTCAAACCCAGCCTCGGCCAAACTGCAACAAAAAAATAGCCAGAAGTTGTGGCAGGTGCCTGTAGTCACAGCTGCTCAGAAGGCTGAGGCAAGAGAATCGCCTAAGCCCAAAAGCTGGAGGTTGCTGTGAGCTGTGACGTCATAGCACTCTACTGAGGGCAACAAAGTCAGACTCTGTCTCTAAAAAAAAAAAATAATGATAAAATAAAATAAAGGAAATCTCTTTCTATATATCTGTACGTGAGTTTGAACAATTAAGTTCTTGAACTCATCTCAGAAAAAGAACTGCACCCCTCATTGCTGAATATCCCTACAGTCACCTTTGAGGGGCTCCCCTTGGGAAGCTGTGCCCTGAAGCGAGTGCCTAGTCCACCCTTCAAAGCAATTTTGGAACTCTTTTTCTGGAATGGCCATCAGAACTATTATTGTATAGTCAAACCATTAAGATTGAGAACTCATCCAATTGTAGCTCTAAAGCTAGATGGAGACTTGTCATTTACTGGTTTTTGTTTGCTGCAATTAAAAAAAAAATTACAGGAAATGTTTCAGGATTTTAAACAGCATCTTAAGGCAAAGCTACTTTTCTATTTAGTCATTGTAAGTAATTAAATCGAAATGGGTTTCTATTAAGTGTACATATCAGAGTGGCAATACTCCGTAAGATAGAAGACACGTGTTAGTGAGAACATGTGAAAATTGGGAGTCTCCTGGCTCGGTGCCTGTAGCTCAGCAGCTAAGGGTGCCAGCTACATACACTGGAGCTGGCAGGTTCGAACCCAGCCTGGGCCTGCCAAACAACAATGACAACTACAACCAAGAAATAGCCGGGCATTGTGGTGAGCACCTGTAGTCCCAGCTACTTGGGAGGCTGAGGCCAGAGAATTGCTTAAGCACAAGAGTTTGAGGTTGCTGTGAGCTAAGACGCCACCACATTCTAGCCAGGATGACCAAGTGAGACTCAGTCTCAAAAGATAAAAAAATTGGAAAACAATATGTCAGGATTGATAATAGTTCATTATTAGCTTAATAGAATGAGGATGTCATATTGCCAAAGGCAAACGTCAGCCCTGTAGTCACAGCTACTTGGGAGGCTGAGGCAAGAGAATCCCTTAAGCCCAAGAGTTTGAGGTTGCTGTGAGCTGTGACACTACGGCACTCTATCCAGGGTGACATAGCGAGACTCTGTCCAAAAAAAAAAAAAAAGAAAAGAAAGTCTCCTTGAACAGTGATGTGGCTACTTTTCAGCCCATGGTGTCTCTTTCCTAGAGCCCTGGAGAGGATAAAATCCCCACATGAAGCTCAGGAAGAGGAGTTTTCTTGTCCTCTTAGGAAGGTGGTGGCTTGGGTGTCACTGTTGAGGAAAGAGAATCTGACACATTTCACCTTTTTGGAGCTAAAATGGAGAAGAATACCCCGTGATGGGCACCTAAATGACAAATACCTCCAGACAAACAGGTGTCCAGACGTGTCCAGTACAGCCATCAGGATGCACCCCTGGTTTCATTTTCCTGCAGAGAGAGAGACAGTGTCCACGCACAGGGCGTGCAAGGGCCCACCTGCCCACCTTGCCTTGCAGATTTCCATTGTTCTGGCTCTGATGTGAATTCCAATAAAATTCATGATCAAAATAAAAAAAAAAGAAAGAAAAAAAAAAAAAAACTCAGTACCAAGGATTTGCCCACTCTTAATATTAACCCAACAACACAGCAGCCTGTCTGTCACTGCAATGAATCATTGACAAATTACCCCGGTGTCTGTGAGCTCTGGCTTCTAAACATCTTTTATAAACCGCAGATGGGAACATTTAGTGAGTTCACCCTGGGCGTATTCAGATTCTGTCTGAAATCGGCAGACTCGGAGATGTGCTCCAGTAAACCAATGACCTGATCCCGTCCCAGAGGAGGCGTTGAAAGCACTGTGGCCTTCAAGTTACAAACACAAATTTATAGAAAGTGATTGCTTTTCTTTTAAATAACTGCCAATTTAAGAGGCTGTGTGCATTCCCAATCTAACCCCACTTATCAGAATAAAAACAGCCCGTATACTTTCTGAGGATTTCAACGTGCATTCTCTTTGTCGCTTATGAACTCTAACGACAACTGTAAGATTGTTTAGCACATATCTTTTAATGTTATCACAAAGGATAAAAAAGCTGCGTATATTGAAATATGTCGTAATGTGTCAATTTTGCTCGTCCAAACATGTTACACTATTTTTCTTTTTTAAGCCGGGGCATCAGAAAAATTTCTTTTGTGAGCTGTAATTTCTGTTCTCAGAAGTGCAGCATATCTGGAAAGTTGTTTGTTACAGGGGAGGTGGTTTGGTTTAATCTGTACAGGATTCACAATTTCCCACTAACCGTTCCAGAAGCTAAGATTAGAAGGTAAAAAACGATATTGGAAGAAAAGGACTTGAAAATTACCAGGGGATCTAGTTGTGTGAGGAGGTTAACACAGGAAACTATCGTGACAGGTGAAGAGTGATTTTCTAGTTGTGAGTTTCTGTTTACCTGAATACTTGGTGCTAATGGTTAACATAATACATTTAGTAGAAAAAAAAAATAGCCAGCAAAAGCTGTAATAGTCTGTGAGTAGACACTTGGACGAGTGCTAACTCGATTCTGATATTAAAGCATCTTAGAAAGTCTGTTTTCCTTATAATGATCAAATCACCCATTGATGCCGCTCTAAGTAGAATGCACTAAATACAACAATAAATGTAAATTGCTTAGATGTTTAGTAAACCATCTTCTGAGTTCTGTAAAAGGCCTTCCAGCACTGATGGTTCTCTCTAAGATTAATTTTCTTCTGTGGGCTCTGGTCTCCAATCTTGTTTCTTAGAGATGGAAACTTCTGTCACACAGGTGTGGAAAGGAATTTCAATGAGGAAAATTCACCCAGACACACCTTTGGAAACCCAAGAGTGTCTAAACCCCTCAGTTGAGCTCACCTGCCTCGTAAAAACGTCCAAGTCACTAACAGATAAAAATCAGAGGGAGGGCAGCTCTAAGCTTCTTCCCTTCTGGAATCAGGAGTGGGGAAAAAAGTTTGTGAAGTAGTGCGGGGTCTTAGACTTGCCTGCCCACTAATAACCCAAAGTTTTTGCAGAAAAACTCTCAGTTCAGTAAGTGTAATTATTCTGTTGGCATATAATCTTGCCCATAGAAAAAGCCAAAAGCCCCAGGGAGATCCTTGGCAAAACATTTCATTTTTTACGGATTTACCATCTCAGCCACAATCTACAGGTCATAATATTAAAATTATACAAGTTTACATATTCAAAATTCAAATTCTAGAATTTCACAGTGATTTTCTGACAAGTTACTCATGCTGTGATTTCTTACAAACACCTGACTTCTTTTATTATCCTGTGACTATTATTTCAAATGAGTAGATTTTAGTTACTAAGTGCAAAATTGCTAAGATTCATATATAATATATTTATATGGAATACGTATCAGATACAAGAAGAATATATATGTTTTATGTTACACACACACACACTCACACTCAGAGGTGCTCAAAAATGTATCTACATTTTCAGAAACGAAAAAAAAGTTTCAAAATTATAATATTCAATGTATACTGGTAACAAAAATGGATGCAAGTCGCACTAATCACCTCTTATAATTGCAAAAGTGACTTGAGTCTTACAAACGTAATAGTTTTTTTTTTCTTTTCTTAAAATGTATATATGTTTTTTGGCACCCTCTGTATAATATGTATTTGAATGGTGGTAACCAACACTGCTTTCCCCTGAGAGCTTCATATATAAAGAAGTTTTGGATACTCCAGTGATTTCTCTGCAATGAATGACTCCTAATTGAGCCTGGTGGTAGCTCTGCTTGGCTAAGTTTCTGTATCATTTTCTTAATAAAGTATTTACATAGGCAATTTCCTTTGCAGAGCAGTAAGAGCTGCAAAATAGGCCAGTCAATATGCTATTGATTAATAAATATTATGTGAATTAAATTAAAAATACTGTATGTTTGAAGAAATGTGAAATAAAATGTTGGATGAGACCAGGAACAGGCCATGAATTTAAATTTCTGTTGCCTGAGGACAATAAACAGGATATAACTTTTTTTCTTTTTTTTTTTTACTAGATCGTAACTGTGTACATTACTGCATTTATGGGGTATAATGTGCTGGTTTTATATACCATTTGGAATGCTTACATCAAGCTGGTTAACGTAGCCTTCACCTCACTTAGTTAATTGTTGTGTTAAGACATTTATACTCTACTCTTAATAGATTTCACCTGTACCCTTGCAATATGCACAGTAGGTGAGGTCCCAACCATCCCTCTCCCTCACCCTCCCCTTCCCTCCTTCATCATGAGCTATAGTTGTGTTTTATCATTCATATGAAAGGGTAGGTGGTTATATATTGGTTTCATAATAGTACTGAGTACATTAGATATTTTTCTTCCATTCTTGAGATACTTTACTAAGAAGAATATGATCCAGCTCCATCCATGTAAACATGAAGGAGGTAAAGTCTCCATCTTTTTTATGGCTGCATAGTATTCCATAGTGTACATATACCACAATTTGTTAATCTGTTCATGGGTCCACGGGCACTTGGGCTGCTTCCGTGACTTGGCAATTATGAATTGGGCTGCAATAAACTTTTTTGTGCATGTGTCTTTTTTGAAAAATGATTTTTGGTCAGCTGGATATATACCTCGTAGAGGAACTGCAGGATTGAACGGCAGGTCCACTTTTAGTTTCCTAAGTGTCCTCCAAACTTGCTTCCACAAGGGATGTATTAGCTTGCATTCTTATCAGCAGTGCAGAAGTGCTCCCTTCTCTCCACACTTGTTTTTATCTTTTTGAATGGGCAGTGTCAGACTTAACTACCTATTAATATTTTGTTTTGCTTTTTTTCTTGCAGTTTTTGGCCGGGGCTGGGTTTGAACCTGCCACCTCTGGGATATGGGGTCAGTGCCCTATCCTTTGAGCCACAGGTGCTGCCGTCTATTTATATTTTTATCAAAGATTATACTTATGTATGATCATACATTTTTTTTTTTTTTTTTCTTATGATGTGGGAGTCCATGGACAATATTTTCTTTAATGAAAATTTATCTCACGTTTGGACAAACCACACTGACACACCATTTATCCTCGTGATAAGTGTTAAGAGTTGACCGAGAAAATAGAACCAGTGTTTATCAGATTGTATTGTTACGTGTATTCTGGATTGTAGATTTTTTTTGAAGGAATAAATAAATATTAACATCCAGTGGAGGTGTGTTTTGGTTTTATCACCATCTTTTTTTTTGCAGACAGAGTCTCTCTATGTTGCCCTCTGTAGAGTGCCATTGTGTCACAGCTCACAGCAACCTCAAACTCTTGGGCTTAAGTGATTCTCTTGCCTCAGCCTCCTGAGCAGCTGGGACTACAGTCACCCGCCACAAGCTTGGCTATTTTTTGGTTGTAGTTGTCATTGTTGTTTGGCAGGCCCAGGATGGGTTGGAACCCATCAGCTCTGGTGTATGTGGCTGGTGCCCTAGCTGCTTGAGCTACAGGCACCAAGCCTTGATCACCATTCTTTTACATTCACATCCAGAAAAAATGGCATATGAGTATAACATCAAATTTTTCTTTTAATATATCCTGTGAATTTTCTGGTGTGCCAATCTCCCCTACAACATGCCTGCTCTCGGGTTAAAGGGATTTTGGAAATTTGGAGATTTAAATGCTCTTCTTTCTGTGAAAGCTGTATACCCCAGTGTGTCTCCTGAGTTCCATTAAGTTCTCTGATTGTCTTCTAGTTTGGAAGTTGGATGCATTTTACTTTCCCGATATCAATAAACTGTCCAGAAACTATACCAGGACTGTACACAGACAGTCAAGGAGCTCAATAAAAAGTGAGAAATTAAGAAATAATAAAATAGATCTCCAAACATATGAAAGTGGAACCTGTGAGAAGGTTCGCAGACAGTGCCGCGAGATTAAGCTCCGTTATTGACTAGAAGAAGCTGATACGGCTGGGTCCATCTGCGAGAAAATGAACTTGGACCCCAATTTTATGGAAAATATACAAATTGCAGGTGGCATTAAAGACTGTGATACAAAGCTGTAAAAATAGTGAAGCAAAAAAAATCATGGTTAATTTAAGGAATTAAAATTTTATTTATTTATTTTTTTAACAAAATCAATTAAAAAGAAGGCATGAATGTACTTATTATAAAAGTTTTACAGGCTGCGTTGGGGGGGCTCATGCTTGTAATCCCAGCACTCTGGGAGGTTGAGGAAGGAGGATTGCCTGAGCTGTGGAGTTTAAGATCAGCCTTAGTAAGAGTAAGAAGAGCAAGCCTCTACTAAAAATAGAAAAAGTAGCTGGGTGTGTGCCCCGTTCCTGTATTCCCAGGTACTCGGGAGGCTGAGGCAGCAGGATCACTTAAGCCCAAAAGTTAGAGGTTGCTGTGAGCTGCGATGCCATAGCACTCTACTGAGGGTGACATAGTGAGACAATCTCAAAAAAAAAAAAAATTTACACAAGAAAAGATCACATAAACCTAACTGGTACATTGGAGGGGAGATTATATACAGCAGGCAGGAAATAACTTCTCTCTAACCTACACAAGGATCTTAGCAAGAGGAAAAAAAAAAAAAAATAGAATGACAATTCTAAAAATGAGTCTGAGTAGAAAATTCATAAGAATTTAAATCCAAAGGCACCGAAATATGTGAAAAGGAACTTAAATTCACTAGTCATCAGGAAATTGCAAATGTAAAATGAGGTATCGCTTCACATTTTCCTCCTTGCAGACTGTTTGGTCGACACATGTCTTGGTGAGGGAACATGAATCATTGTTACTTTTTCTTAGGAAATAGTCTGCTGACAGTGTGTGTGGGCCATTACAAAACTCTTGAGATACGCAAAAGTCCAGAAATGTAAGGTCTGTGCAGACAGAAACAGCCCCAGATGAGCCCAGCAAGTTGAAACTTGCACAGGTGAGTTAGAAAAGATGATGTAGATGATGTTTCTTGTCTTTCTTGAAACTTGCTCAATAGCCTATGGATTGACCGATAATCAAAATAACAATGAGTTTGGGAGTGGTGACCCACACCTGTAATCTCAGCACTCTGGGGGGCTTGAGGTGGGAGGATCACCTGAGCTCAGGAGTTCCCGACCAGCCTGAGCAAAAAGCAAGACTCCATCTCTACTAAAAATACAAAAACTAGCTGGGTGTTGTGGCAGGTGCCTGTAGTCCCAGGTACTTGGGAGGCTGAGGTAGAAGGATCTTTGAGCCCAGGAGTTGGAGGTTGCTGTGAGCTGTGACGCCACAGCCCTCTACCATGGGTGACAGAGTGACATTCTATCTCAAAAAAGAAAAGAAAAAAAAAAAGCAATTAGTGAACGTGTGTATGGGTGCGTGCCTTGGTATATATGAAGTCTGTTGTCAGGTTTGATGGGTAATTTCATGTGTCAACTTGCCTGGCCTAAGGGGGCCTGGACAGCTGGTAAACATGATTTCAGGGTGTGTCTATGATGACATTTCAAGCAGAGACTTGCAGTTTAATCAGTAGACTGGGTGCAGAAGGTGACCCTCACTAACAGGGGTGGCAGCGTTCCATTGGTTGAGGGTCTGGACAAAAGAAAAAGTTGGAGTAGCATAAATTCATTCTCTCTCTCTCCTTCTGTCTCTCTCCTTCTGTCTCTGTCCTCTCCTCTCTCTCGCCTTTTCTGTCTCTCTCCCTTCCCTCTTTTTCTCTGTCCTGGGACATCCATCTGCCCCTGACCTTGCACGTCCGCCCTCCTGCTTCTCAGCCCTTTGAACACAGACTCATTTTCACCCCGGCTTTCCTGGGGCTGCGGCTTCCAGATGTCACGTGGGAGCATCTCAGTGTCCATAACTGCATGACTCCGATCCCATACCATGATTCTCTCACACACCTGCATGCTTGTTATTATTCATTCTGTTTCTCTGGAGAACTGCAACTAACATCTGTGGTGTGTAGCAGACACTGAAAACAGAAATCCCACCTAATAAGAATCAAATAAATTAGAGTCTATCTACTTAAACAGAGTATGAATTAACTTTCATCAGGATATCTATGAGCTATTCCAAGTCACTCCAAAACATGTCAGTACATTATGGGGTTCAGAACCAGCCACACAGACAGAAGAACGCTTCATACGACCATTCTAATTTCATGAACCAATAACATTCATCATTTATGCATCCTGTGATGCCGACAATGAACGCACAGACAAGTACATATGTGTGTACATGTGTGTCTGTCTCTGTGTGTATACAGATAGTTGTTTGAGTATATATTTGAGTGTACACATGTGAGTGCATACACATACTTGAATGTTTATGGAAGCATGTAATGCTATGAATTACTACATAATTAGACAGGCACATGGATTAGCTGGTAAGGGAGTTTTAAGGAAATGAAAGAGATGGGATTGATAAAGATAAAAGGCATTACGTACATGCATACCTTGTATACATATCTGAGTTTGCAAACTCATCCTAGAAAAAGGGCTACACGCCTCCCTGCTGAATATGACTGTGGTCACCATGGGGGTTCTCTCCTGGGGAAACTGTGCACCGATGCCACAACCTCCTTTACCCTTCAAAGCAATTGCTTGAGTGTCCATCAGAGCTGTCATCATAGAAGGTCTGACAGTGAGGTTCTCCAGAACTCCTTCTAGAAAACGAAGTAGATGTCTTTTTTTTTTTTTTTTTTTTTATTGTTGGAGATTCACTAGATGTCTTATAGAGGAATGTTGCTGCGTGCTTACCGTCGAAGCACTCCCCTTTGCCATCTGTTCACCCCCTTGTGATATTCAAGAATGAGGTAGGAAGCACTTTTTTTCCTATGACGAGTTTGAGAACTTAATTGTCGTACTTCAAAACAGAATAGAGAGGGAGAGCATTAAAAATAGACTTTATATCCAAATGTGGGATTCAGCACACTGATACGTTGGCGAATTTGTGCCAGGATGTGTGTTTATGTAAGATAATTTCCTCTTTCTTCGTTTTATGTAATATTAAGCAAGATTTTGCTCACTCACCCATATCAACATAATTGCCATGCAACACACTCTAGACTGCAGGGGTCAAACTGTGACAGGCCACATGCGGCCGTGTGATTGTATTTGTTCCTGTTTTTTTTTTTTTACTTCATAATAAGATATGTGCAGTGTGCATAGGAATTTGTTCATAGTTTTTTTTTTTGTTTGTTTGTTTTTTAACTATAGTCCAGCCCTCCAATAGTCTGAGGGACAGTGAACTGACCCCTTGTTTAAAAAGTTTGAGAACCCCTGCTAGAATTACGGGATCTCAGGAGGAAGTTGGATATTATGTTGCAGAGAAGTTGGCTATTATGTTACACGGAGCTAATTGTCATTTTCCTACGTAGACTTGTAGTGCTTAATGGTAATTAGATAGTTACCCTTTCTGAGGCTTTAGCATGTTGAATGAGTAATGATGTGCTATTCTTTTACCTTTACAAATGCCTAAGTAACCAAGCTGTTAAACAATCCTAGTTTCCATTTATAGTAACTTCAATACCAAACTATTTTATTTTATTTTATTTATTTTATTTTATTTTATTTTTTGAGACAGAGTCTCACTGTGTTACCCTCGGTAGACTGCCGTGGCGTCACAGCTCACAGCAACCCCAAACTCTTGGGCTTAATTGATTCTCTTCCCTCAGCCTCCCAAGTAGCTAGGACTACAGGTGCCCAACACAATGCCTGGCTAGTTTTTGTTATTGTTGTTGCAGTTGTCATTGCTGTTTAGAAGGCCCAGGCCGGGTTCAAACCCACCTCAGTGGCTCGGTGCATGTGGCCAACGCCCTAACCACAGAGCTATAGGCACTGCGTCAAACAGGGCATATTTTACAAGGCTTTATCTGCATGTAAAAAGTTTGCTCAACCTTTTAACTTCTTTCCTGCTGTTTATGGAGAAGATGAAAGGGCTTGAATTAAGTGCAGAGGATTAGGTAAGACATGTTTTTATTCCCCCATTCACGTCCTTGGCAGTGTTCTTTTCACTTGATGCAAGAGAGAATTGTTCTAGAGAAAGAGACAATCGTAGCAATTCACATAACATCATGGTACTTTCCAGAAGACACATAGCCACAGAGAAGGGAATTCTTGAGGTCAAATCGGGCTCCAATCTGAGGCTGGATGTATCTGTGAATAGAACCTTTAATGATTAGCAAGAAGGAGGATGTTTTCCAATGTGGAAGTCACGGGTCCCCCAACAGAAGGGGCCTCAGTCAAACAATGGGATGGAACTCCAACTGGGATGTGTCAAGGGGGCAAGGGCGGACGCCAGAGATGGTGAGTTTTAATGATGGTGAAAATGTTTCGTTGTAAAGGTGATCAGAAAAATGGAATGGTACCCATAGTGGGGATTAAGAGCAACAATGTGAGAATCTGTCTATGTGTTTGTTGTTGATAAGGGTGTTTTCATGCCAGTGAAAATGGCTCAGTTCAGAAAGAAACGCTGGTATAATTGAGTGAATTATTAGGTGTAATTCAGTGAAGGAGGCTGAGATAGGATCATCTTGGACTATCTAGGTTAGCATCAAATTCAATTGCAAATATGTGTCAAAAGAGGAGAAATGATATGTGTTCTCTCCAAACCCAGATGTTCAAGCCCTAACTCCCAGTAAGACGGCATTTGAAAGGGAGGCTAATGAGAGGGGACTAGGGATAGATGACGTCATGAGGGTGGGGCCCCGATGATACAATTAGTGCCCTTATAAGGGTGGAAGAGACACCAGGGTTCTCTCCAACATACAAGAACACAGCAAGCAGGTGGCTGTGTATAAATCAGAAAGAGAGGCCTCGCTGGGAACTGATTGTGCCTTTGTCTTCGACTCCCAGTCTCCAAAACAATGAAAAACAAAATCTGTTCTTTCTGTAGCCTAGTTTATGATGTTTACTTATGGCAGCCTGACCTAAGAAAGAAGGCCACATTTAGACAGAGGCTGAGACTGGAGTGATGTGGCCACAAGCCCAGGGACACCTGGAGCCCCCAGGAGCTGGGAGAGGCAGGAAGGAGCCTCCCCTGGGGCCTCCAGAAGGAACTGGAGTTGAATGGAGTGTCAAAAAATTAGTTTCATAGTAGTGCTGAGTACAGTAATGTACACAGCTATGATTTAATATTAATAATAAAAAAAAAATTCACTTTCTGAGGGTAAGCTGCTGTGGGTATGCCGTCAATATTGTATTGATGTTCTTTGTATATTAGGAAATTCTCTCAAATATCTGGCACGTCGTGGGTAGAGGCTGGCAAGGGTCCAAGTGGTGACAGCCACGTAGTTTTAACGTCTTCTTGGTGGTTTTGCAGATAGATTGAAGAATGTTTGTTCTCCAGACCGTCTCCCAGAAATGAAAGGTAGCATTTGTGCAGGGACTCAGGGCAAACGCAATGTTCCAAAAATGCTGAGCCGGTTTGAGGACTGTGTTGAGTTATGCTCATCTTCTATAAGAGCAGACAAAATTGGCACTTGAGGTCATCTTTTTATGTGGCTGGGAAATGGTTAATTGTTCTTTGCGAGAAATGTAGAGAGATCGATTAGACTCTCATTTTTTCCCAGGCTACGTTTATGAGTTCTCTTTGGTGGGCAGTGGGTGATTGAATCTGAAATTGATTAAAGTAATTAACAAGATGAATTCTATTCACTAAAATATTATGTCTATATATTTTGTGTAACTGTTTTTAATGCATTATAAAATGATCCAGTGATTACTTTCATTAATGAGACTATTTTTTTCTTCCTTTGATGGGTAATCTGTGGTTTTTGTATACATGTACAATGTTTATACATAGAAGAATGATGAAATCAAGCTAGTTAATGTATCCTTCACTGTACATGTGCAGAGAGAGTATTTAAAATGTACTCTTAGGCTCACTGCCCGTAGCTCAATGAGTAGGATGCCGGCCACATACACTGAAGCTGGCAGGTTTGAACCTGGCCTGGGCCAGCTAAACAACAATGACAACTGCAACAAAAAAACAGCTGGGTGTTGTGGTGGGTGCCTGTCGTCCCAGCTACTTGGGCGGCTGAGGCAAGAGAATTGCTCAAGCCCAAGAGTTTGAGGTTGCTGTGAGCTGTGACACCATGACACTCTACCAAGGGTGACATAGTGAGACTGTCTCAAATAAAATAAAAAAGTAAAATAAAAAGTGCTCTTAGAAAAATTCCGTTCAGGCTGAACACCCATGCTCAGTGGTTAGAGTGCCAGCCACATGCTCCAGGGCTGGTGGGTTTGAACTGGCACAGGCCTGCTAAACAAACAAACAAACAAAAAATAGCCAGGTGTTCTGGTGGGCATATATACTCCCAGACACTAGGGAGGCTGAGGCAAGAGAATTGCCTAAGTCCCAAGAGTTTGAGGCGGCTGTGAGCTATGATGCCACAGCACTCTACCAAGGGCAACAAAGTGAGACTCTATCTCAATTTAAAAAAAACCAAAAAGCTCAGTTCCATTCAAGTTGGAGGGGGGGGCAGTGGAGAGGAAAAGGACAGCAGAGGTAAGGAGGAAGGGGAATGGGTGAGCTCCCACCTCATGGGTGTACGGCCCACCTCCTGGGAGCAGGACCCAGTTACAACAGGGACTGTAACTAACAAATGCAAACCCTGGAACGTAAATGTTTTTACCCTCACACGAGTCTGAAATAAATAAATAATAAATAAATGAAATGTGCTCTTAGCAATCTTGAACTGTGCGATCATTGTCACCAGGCTGTAAAGTGCATCTTAAAAACTTGCAGTGGTAAAATGCACATGCCGTAAAATTTGCTGTCTTAACCACTTCAGACCGTGTCATTTAAGGAGGTTACGTGCATTCCCAAAGCTAGGTGGCCATCCCTGCTTTCTAGATCCAGATGGTTGTTTTTATTGAACAGAAAAAGCTCTATGCTTTTATAAAAAAAAGTTGTTATCAGCGATGATTTGATATCACCTTTGCTGGCTGTTTGCTGGTGACATAATTGCTGTGCTTCACTGATTTGGACAGCAGTGGGCAGTTTTAAAGACTCGTTCCTACGGGTCATCTGCCCCTATTGGCCAAGCATCGTGAACAAGATGTGATTAGGAAGGGCGGTCATCTGAAGCCCAACTTTTTACCTGATATGATTGATAGTGAGGGCTGGTGGTACTTTTTTTTCTTTAATTGGGACTCCATGAGCTGAGATTTGATTTATCTTCCAACAAAAATATTAAGGGCTCCCAGATACGCATAACTTTTCATTAGGACCAAAATGTCCAGGTATGGGAGAGCGCATCACTCTTCTTTTGCAACCCAAGTTGTGATTTGTTCACAATAACCTTTCAGGAATAGAACGGTTGGCTGTGGACTAACTGCACAAATTCCTATATACTATTTATTTTATTTTATTTATTTATTTTAATTTTTTAAATATGGAACACTTCACGAATTTGCGGGTCATCCTTACACAGGGACCGTGGTAATCTTCTCTGTATCGTTCCAATTTTAGTATATGTTCTGCTGAACTGAGCACATATATGGTATTTTTTTAACTAATACCGGTATAGATGGACAACATTTCATCCATGGAGGGAGGGGGGAGGATGGGCAGAGGGAGGGTGATTGGTGGGATTACAACTGTGGTGCATCTGATAAGGGTACATGTGAAACTTAGTAAATGTAGAATATAAATGTCTTAACACAATAACTAAGAAAATGCCAGGAAGGCTATGTTAACCAGTGTGATGAAAATGAGTCAAACGGTCTATGAAACCAGTGTAGGGTGCCCCATGATCGCATTAATGTACACAGCTATGATTTAATAAAAAAAAAAAAAGAAAGCAAAAAAAAATTTCATCCATAGAAACTGGCCAGGAAACTTGTTAGTAGGTGACAGTTTCCAAATATTCCCAGACCTTCCTGGAATGTTTATTTATTTATTTATTTTTTGGTTGCAGTTTGGCTGGGGCCAGGTTTGAACCCATCACCCTTGGTATATGGGACCGGCGCCCTACTCACTGAGCTACAAGTACCGCCCTGGAACGTTTTTTTATATAAGCAAGGTGCAGAAGGATAGATGGAAAAGTTTATTTTGAAAACAATATTCTAATAAGAATATTAGCATCATTTCAGAAAAAGAATTTCCCTGCTTGCATTCTCATTAAAAAATATCTATGAATATAGCTCCCGTTTGTGTATTGAACACTGGTCTGTGCAGTTCATCTCGCTTTTGTATATGTGAAGAAATCATGACCATGGGCAAAATTTGAATATAGTAAATTAAAAAGCTCTTGAGCTTTTTATTTGTTTATTTTATTTATTTATTTTAAATATAACTTTTTTTTTATTATTAAATCATAGCTATGCTCATTAATGTGATCATGGGGCACCATACACTAGTTTTATAGACCGTTTGACTCATTTTTATCACACTTGTTAACATAGCCTTCCTGGCATTTTCTTAGTTATTGTGTTAAGACATTTATATTCTACATTTACTAAGTTTCACATGTACCCTTGTAAGATGCACCACAGGTGTAATCCCACCAATCACCCTTCCTCTGCCCAGCCTTCCCCCTACCTCCCCTCCCTCTCCCCCTTTCCCATATTCTTATGTTGTAACTGGGTTATAGCTTTCATGTGAAAGCCATACATTAGCTTCATAGTAGGGCTGAGTACATTGGATACTTTTTCTTCCATTCTTGAGATACTTTACTAAGAAGAATATGTTCCAGCTCCATCCATATAAACATGAAAGAGGTAAAGTCTCCATCTTTCCTTATGGCTGCATAATATTCCATGGTGTACATATACCACAACTTTTAAACATTTTTATAACTTCCATATTTCAAATTTGTGTAAGTTTTATGTTTCCTGGGTCTCCTGCTTCTTTTTTTTTTTTAAATAACATTTCTTTTAATTACAAAGCCTAACGTTTTTATACTATAGAAAAATTAGAGAATAAAAATGAGAAAAAATAAAATAAAAGCCACTTATAGTTGTACCAGGCAGAGATAACTACTACCAACATTTTTGGTGTTTATCTTTTTATTCTCTAATATGTTATTTATTTCCTAATTACCATATATATTTATTTATGTATTTATTTATTTATCAGAGATAGGGTTTTGGTTTGTTGCCTCAGGCATAAAGGAAGTGGGATGATCATAGCTCACTCAAACTAAATTCCTGGGCTCAAGTGATCCTCCTGCCTTAGCTTCACAAGCAGCTGGTTATCTGGGACCATAGTCTTATACCACCATGCCTAGATAATTTTTCGATTTTTTTGTAGGGGTCTCACTATGTTGCTCAAGATGATCCCAGACTTTTGACTTCAAGTGATTCTCCTACCTCAGCCTCCCAAAGCTCTGGGATTAAAGTTATGAGCCACTATGCTTAGCCTATATATTCTTATAAATAATTCAAATAGCAACCTAAGGACTCTTTAAATCACTTCCTCAAATTCAGTCCTTCCCATAGAGGTAATTGCCATTATGAGTTTTAAGTATATTCTTTCAAATCTTATAGGCATTTGAAAGAATATACAGACACACAGGAACATAACGGTATAAGGATATACACGTATTTGTATGACATGATACTTGTTTTGTCTTTAGAAAAACATCATTATGTGATATAATTTTGTAACTTACCTTTTCACTTACAAATATATCAGCTACATCCTATCATTTATTCAAAACACTGATTTTTTATCATTGATATAAATTTTAAAAAGTCAAGTATATTGAGTATATACAATATACTTTATATTGAGTATATACAGTACACTCAGTAAAAATTATAGTATATATGTATATATTATAGTATGTATATATTATAGTATATATATAGTATATATTATATATTATAGTATATATATATATATATACAGTAAAATTAACGTTTCTCAAGCATTCAGTCCAATGAGCTTTGATGAATTCATAGTCATATAATCAGCACCACAATCAAGATATATAGAATAGTACATCACCCTCAAAAATTTCCTGCGCCAAATCGTCATTAAGAGGCTTTTACCACAGCTCCAATAATGACAGATGTATCTTCTATCCCTATTGTTTTGCCTTTTCTATAGTGGTATATTAATTTGTTGTATATTTGTCTTTTGAGTCTGGTTTCTTTCACACAGCCTAATGTACTTGCAATTCATCTATATATTGTTGGACATATTGGTAGTTTGGTCTTTTTATTGCTCAATAGTACTCTATATTATGGATGTATATTGTATGAATGTGTGTTGATCCATTCATCAGTTAAAGGACAATAGGGTTGCTTCCAGTTTTTGGTGATTATGAATAAAGTTGCTACAAAAATTGACTTTTAGGTTTTTAAGTAAATATGTAGGAGTGGGATTGGCATTAGAAAACATCTTTTTTAATGGCTGCACTGCATTTTGGGAATTGAATGTATATGTACATTGTTTAATCAATCAATATTGAATATTTACTCTATATTAAATAATGAGAATATAGTGAACATAGTACTGGTCACTATTGGTCCCAATCCTCATAGAATTTGTTTTTATTCAAATCCCCATTAATAGACATATAGGTTATTTCCAATTCCCCCTGTCATTTACTTCAATCTTTACCTATCATCAATATCTCCCCAGGAATTTTCCTAGGAGTTTTCAAGAAAAAGAAAAATGAGCATCTAGGCAGCAGTCTTGTTCGGGAGATATGCCTAATTCTAACAATGACACTATGTTGAAAAGCTGATGTCAGAATCTAGCTCCAGGAAACTCTTGCAGTTTTAGGGAAGAAAACTTGGGGTCATCCTTCATATTCCTAGGCCAGTCATTTTCAAAATGTAGTGTACATCAAAATGATCTAAAAGGCCTGTCAAAACACAGACTTGTGGATTCCATTTCTGATTTAGTAAGTCTAGCATGGGGCCCAAGACTTTGCTATTTTTTGTTCTTCTTTTATTTTTAAATTTTATTTATTTATTAAATCATAGCTGTGTACATTAATGCAATTATGGGGTACAATGTGCTGGTTTTATATACAATTCAAAATACTTTCATGAAACTGGTTAATATAGCCTTCACCACTTTTCTTAGTTATTATGTTAAGACATTTATATTCTACACTTAGTGGATTTAACATGTACCCTTGTAAAATGCACCATAGGTGTGGTCTCACCAATTACCCTCCCGCCACCTATTCTCCTCTCCCCTCCTCCTCCTCTTTCCCTTTCATCTTGGGCTGTAGTTGGGTTATAGCATTCATATGGAAGTGTGGGTTAGAATATGTTCCAGCTCCATCCATGTAAACATAAAAGAGGTAAAGTCTCCATGTTTTTTAAGGCTGCATAATATTCCATGGTATACCTATACCACAATTTGCTAATCCATTCATGGGTCGATGGGCACTTGGGCTTCTTCCATGACTTAGCAATTATGAATTGGGCTGCAATAAACATTCTGGTGCAAATATTTTTGTTATAAAGTGATTTTTGGTCTTCTAGATATATACCTAATAGAGGAATTGAAGGATCAAATGGCAGGGCTATTTTTAGATCCATAAGTGATCTCCAAACATCTTTCCAAAAGGAATGTATTAGTTTGCATTCCCACCAGCAGTGCAGAAGTGTTCCCTTTTCTCCACATCCACGCCAACATCTCTGCTTTTGAGATTTTGTGATGTGGCTAATCTTACTGGAATTAGATGATATCTCAAAGTAGTTTTGATTTGCATTTCTCCGAAGATTAAGGATGATGAGCATTTTTTCATGTGTCTATAGGCCATGCACCTGTCTTCTTCAAGAAGTTTCTCTTCAAGTCCCTTGCCCACACTGAGATGGGATCACTTGTTCTTTTCTTGCTAATATGTTTGAGTTTTCTGTGGATTCTGGTTATTAAACCTTTGTCAGAGACATAACCTGCAAATACCTTCTCCCATTCTGAGGGCTATCTGCTTGCTTTACTTACTGTGTTCTTGGTTGTGCGGAAGCTTTTTCGTTTGCTCAGATCCCAGTAATGTATTTTTGGTGTTGCTTCTATTGCCCAGGGGTCCTCCTCATAAAATATTCTCCCAGGTCGATTTCTTCAAGTGTTTTCCCTGCACTTTATTCTAGTATTTTTAAAGTTTTGTGTCTTAAGTTTAAATCTTTTATCCAGTGAGAGTCTATCTTTGTTAATGGTGATAGGTGTGGGTCCAGTTTCAGTCTTCTACAGGTTGCCAGCCAGGTAACCCAGCACTATTTGTTAATTAGGGAGTCTTTTCCCCCACTGAATGTTTTTGATTGGCTTATTGAAGATCAAATGACTGTAAGTGGCTGGGTTCATCTCTTGGTTCTGTATTCTGTTCCATACATACATCTACCTCTCTGTTTTTGTGCCAGTACCAAACTGTTTTGATCACTATCGATTTATAGTATAGTTTGAGGTCTGGTAGCATGATTCTTCCTGCTTTGTTTTTATTTCTGAGTAATGTCTGCTATTCGAGGTTTTTCTGATTCCATATAAAACGAAGTATTATTTTTTGAGATCTTTAAAGTATGACAATGGTGCTTTAATAGAGATTGTGTTAAAATTGTATATTGCTTTGGGTAGTATGGACATTTTAACAATGTTGATTCTTCCCAGCCATGAGCATGGTATGTTTTTCCATTTGTTAAGGTCTTCAGCTATTTCTTTTCTTAGTGTTTCATACTTCTCTTTATAGAGATCTTTCATGTCCTTTGTTAGGTAAACTCCCAAATATTTCATCTTCCCTGGTGCTACTGTAAAAGGAACAGAGTCCTTGACTGTTTTTTTCAGCTTTACTATTGTTGATATATATAAAGACTACAGATTTGTGAGTATTGATTTTGTAACTTGAGATGCTACTGTATTCCTTGATCCCTTCTAAGAGTTTTGTAGTTGAATCCCTGGTGCCTTCTAGATATACAATCATGTCATCTGCAAAGAGTGAAAGTTTGATCTCCTCTGACCCCATGTGGATACCCTTGATTGCCTTTTCTTGCTTTATTGCAATGGCTAAGACTTCCATTATAATGTTAAAAAGCACTGGAGACAATGGGCAACCTTACCTACTTCCTGATCTGAGTGGAAATGATTTCAATTTAACTCCATTCAATATGATATTGGCTGTGGGTTTGCTGTAGATGACCTCTATCACTTTAGGAAAAATCACTTCTATACTTATTTTTCAAGTGTTCTCATCAAGAAAGGATGCTGGATATCATCAAAAGCTTTTTCTGCATCAATTGAGAGAATCATATAGTCTTTATATTTTAGTTTGTTTATGTGATGTATTATATTTATAGTTTTACATATATTGAAAAACCTTGAGACCTGGTCATGGTGTATAATTTGTTTGATATTTTGCTGGCTTCTGTTTGCTAGGATCTTATTGAATATTTTTGCATCTATGTTCATTAAAGATATCGGTCTATAGTTTTCTTTTCTTGTTAGGTCTTTTCCTGGTTTGGGGATCAGGGTGATATTTGCTTCATAGAATGTGTTGAGAAGTATTCCTTCTTTTTGATGTTTTGGAAAAGGTTAAGTAATATAGCCACTAGTTCTTCTTTAAATGTTTGGTAGAATTCTGATGTGAAGCCATCAGGTTCTGGACTTATCTTTTTGGGTAGATTTTGAATAGTTGATGCTATTTCAGAACTTGGTATAGGCCTGTTCAAAATTTCCACTTCATTCTGGCTAAGTCTAGCAAGGTGGCATGCTTCCAAGTATTGGTCAATTTCCTTCAGATCTTCAAATTTCTGAGAATAGAGTTTCTTGTAATATTCATTAAGGATTTTTTGAATTTCTGAGGAGTCTGTTGTTCTTTTGTGTTTGTCATTTCTCATTTATAGGCGAAAGGCCTATATGCCTCTGGCCAAAAAAGCTCTTTGAGAGGGAGCAATGAAAAGACTTTGTGCAGGCATACTTTTGAGAAACGGAGGCAGAATCCCATATGGCTGGGTTGGTTGCAGGCATAAAAAAACCCTGACTTAAGGCCCACATGAGAGTGGAGACTTGCAAATGAGTTTCTGTATGCCTTAAGAATTTCCTGACTATGCCTTGCTTAAAGATTAAAGTAACTGCCTCCAAACAGTGAGATCAGTAAGGCAGGTATTCAATCTATCTTTTTTCCCTCAGAGCCTCAGGCTTTATCAGATAACAGCAAAGAAGTAATGGCTAACAACATGTTCTCCATTAAGTCATGTATTTTTAGGATTAAGTTAGATAAAGTAGTTATCAGTTAATCCAGTTAAACCTTAGCCCATAAGGATAGCTTTAGATAATGTGAGTAAAATGGTTATCAGTTATTCTGGTTTATCCATGGGCCCATCCAGGCAGTAAAAGGCCTGGGACCAAGGTTTAAGTCATGTGTTTATTGATTAAATTATGTGCCTATATAAGCTGGGAAGAAATAAAGAAGTTTGCTGCTTGCCATCATAGAGCTTGTAGTGACTCTTTGTTCCATATTATTTCAACTGCATGTCTATACTCTGTGTCACAGATCATGCATAGGGACTTCATGCAACACTGATTGATGAAATTAGAGATTTTACTCTTTTGTTTCTGGTTAGGTTAGCTAAAGGTTTATCTATTTTATTGACCTTTTCAAAAAACCAACTTTTTGATACATCGATCTTTTGAATAATTCTATTTTTTTCAATTTCATTTAATTCTGCTCTAATTTTAGTTACTTCTTTCTTCTGCTGGGTTTTGGATTGGAATGTTCTTCCTTTTCCAATTGCTTGAGATGTCTAATTAAGTTGTTAACCTCCTCTCTTTCTGTTCTCTTGAGGAAGGCTTACAATGCTATAAATTTCCCTCTTAAGATTGCCTTTGTGATATTCCAGAGGTTCCGGTAATTCATGTCTTCCTTATCATTTTGTTCCAAAAATTTGGTAATTTCCTTCTTTATCTCATCTGTGACCCAGCCATTGTTCAGCATAAGGTTATTTAGTTTCTATGTTTTTGTAGGAGTATGCAGATTCCCGTTGTTACTGAGTTCAACTTTTGTTCCGTGATGGTCCGAGAAAATGCAAGGAATAGTTTCTATTCTTTTAAATTTGCTGATGTTAGACTTGTGACCTACGATGTGATCAATTTTGGAGGATGTTCTATGGGCTGATGAGAAGAATGTGTATTCAGGTTTGTTAGGATGAAATGTTCTGTAGATGTCTGTTAAATCCAATTGCTGAATGGTTAAGTCTAAAATTTATTTGCTTAGTTTCTTTGGCAGTTTCCAACATTGCCAAAGAGGTGTTAAAATCTGTGACTATTTAAAAAAAAATCTCTGACTATTATGATGCTGGAGGAAATCAAGTTGCTCATGTCTGTCAGAGTCTCTCTTATAAATTGAGGTGCATTCTGGTTGGGTTCATAAATGTTAATAATTGAAATCTCATCATGTTGAGTGTTACCCTTACCAAATATGAAGTGACCATCCTTGTCTTTCCTTACTTTTGTTGGTTTAAAGCCTATTGTATCTGCAAATAAAATTGCAACACCTGCTTTTTTCTGATTTCCATTTGCCTGAATTATAGATGACCATACCTTCATCCTGAGTCTGTATTTATCTTTTAACGTAAGATGAGATTCTTGTATGCAGCAGATATCTGGCCTGAGTATTTGTATCCAGTCAGCCAACCTGTACCTCTTCAGAGGACAATTTAAGCCATTCACATTAATTGAGAGTATTGATAAACCTAGTAGTATTTTGGTTATTGAGTTTTTCAAAAGTCCAGTGGACATTTTTAATTCTTTTGCCACTGTGGAAGTTGGAATTTGATTAAAAATTTTCTGAGTGAGTTTACTTTGGTGGTAGAGCATTGTGCTGGTCATTGTGGAGGGTGGGTCTGAGAATATTCTGGAGAGCTAGTTTAGTTATGGCAAATTTCTTCAACATGTGAATGTCATTAAAGTTTCATCATAAAGTTTTCATCAGTTTAGCAGGATATAAGATCCAGGGTTGAAAGTTACTTTGTTTTAGGAGGTTAAGTTCAATTACCATCTTCTTCTAGCTTGAAAAGTTTCAGCAGAGAGATCTGTAGTCATTCTATTATTCTTCCCCTTGTAGGTTAAGGTTTTTTTTATGACTGACTGCTTACAGAATTTTCTCCTTCATATTAACTTTGGTGAAGTTAATTATAATGTGTTTGGAAGATGTTTTATTTGGATTGAGTCATGCTGGGGTTCTGAAGTTTTCTGCTATCTGAATTTCAGAATCTCTTACCATGTTTGGGAAGTTCTCCTCCGTTATCTGTTTGAGTAGAACATCTGGGCCTTTCAAAGCAACCTTATCGCATTCAGGAATTCTTATAAGGTGAATATTAGTTTTTTTGGTATTATTCCACAGCTCTCTGAGAGAATGATCTGTTTTTGCTCTCCACTTCTCTTCCTCTTAGACTGTTTGGGAGCATTCAAAAGCTTTATCTTCAATGTCAGAAATCCCTTCTTCTGCCTGCTCCATTCTGTTACTGAGGGATTCTACGGTAATTCTCATACCTTGGAGGGCTGCAAAATTCTTTTCTCAATGTGTCAAAATATTTGGTGATTTTGTCTTTGAATTCATTGAATTGTTGAGACAACTTTTGAATTATTCCTAGAATTTCTAATTCCAGGTTTACGTCC
Organism: Loris lydekkerianus; assembly: GCA_963574355.1. Classification (NCBI taxonomy): domain Eukaryota; kingdom Metazoa; phylum Chordata; class Mammalia; order Primates; family Lorisidae; genus Loris; species Loris lydekkerianus. The sequence continues at coordinate 45,698 of CAUYPK010073159.1, read as the reverse complement.
ATACTGTTAATCTTACTTGCCATCCAAATTCTGACTCTATTTCTGACATCTCAGCCATTTGTTTATGAATGGGATCTTCTGGTGTGTTCGCCTTGTTGTTCCTTGGGGGAGTTGATCTACTCTGATTATTCATGTTGCCATATTTTTTCCACTGATTCCGCCCCTTGATTATTTTTCACCATTTGGTTAGATGAGCAGGTAAGGTGAAATTGGATTGGGGGCTCCTGGAGTAGTGATTAACCAGCCCTTTGCCCAAGAGCTGGTACTGGTGACTGCAGCTTTTCCCCTACAGCTTTGCAAAGGACCCATACAGTACTATAGCCTGAGACACTGGGGACCTGCTTGGTGTGGTGGGGCTAGGTGGTTCTGTCTTGTATTCATCTGGTCTCCTAGTGAATCAGTAACTCTGGGTTGAAGTCTCAGCTGCGGAGAAATACAAGCAACTAAGATGCCCTACCCCCCCAGCCCCCCAGGTAACAACTGGAAAAGTAAAATGAAAACTTCCCACAAAACACAATGAGGGTACCACCTTGGATGGTCCTCAGGTGATTGGCCCAGGTCAAGAGTTCCAAATTGGGCAGCGCCTGTAGCTCAAAGGAGTAAGGCGCTGGTCCCATATACCAGAGATAGTAGGTTCAAACCCAGCCCTGGCCAAAAACTGCAAAAAAAAAAAAAAAAAAAAAGAGTTCCAAATCAATTGTCCCTTTCAGCACCAAGTCTCAAGTGGGAGAGTTCAAAAGGTCTCCAGCAACTAGATAGCAGGGGTCTGCTGGCAGCTTGAGTGTGGCTCACTCTGGTGCTTCATGGAATCAGAAGGGCATGCCCAGCAGAGTTAGTCCCAGGAGGTTGATGCCTCCTTCCCCACCCTGCACCTCTGTCACACCCAGTCACTGGTAACACCACAGGGCTGTGGTCCAGTTCCCTCCAATGGGCAGATGCACCAGGGGTTTGCACCTGCTTGAGTCACAGGGAGATCTGTCTCCTAGGCCAGGCTGCTGCATTCTGCCACCAGCCAGCAGGGGGAGCTGAAGCCTGACTACATTGGGTGTTTAATGGACGCTGGGGAGTGTCACTCAGTTCCATCCCTGCTCCAGTTTGATGTTGCTGCCACTTATATTCTCACAGAATTTGCATTTCTGTCCCAGCTGTATTCCACTGTGGGTCAGGTGCTGTTTGAGTCCACAGAAACTGTGACTCAGCCCTGCCCTGTGCTGCTGCTGCTGCGCCAATTCTCACAGAGCTGGCGTCTCTGTCTCTGCTGCACACTGTGTTGGAGCAGCCATGATCAGAGCTCACAAAGTGCTCTTAGTTCCTGCCCCTCCCTGAGCTGATACTGCTGACATGCCTGCTTTTGTCCCAACTATGGTCCACTGGGGGCTGGGTGCATCTTGGGCTCACAAAAGCAGCAATTCTGACTCAGCCCTGCCCTGGGATTATGCCACCTCTGTGTGCACATATTCTAGTCTCCATCCCCATCGTGTCCTTCCCGGGCAGGTACCGCCTAAGGCATACCTTTTACTCATGGAGCCTGTGTTTCATGGCTGCCAACAGAGTAGAGGTCCTGCTCCCTCTGGTTGCTAAGAGAGACCAGAAGTTTTTCTCCAAAATATCACCTGGAGTGTGAGCTGCGCTGTGTGCAGGGCACCATTTCTCCCTCTCCTGTATGGCTCCCTCACACCACAATCCCTGCTTTATACCTGTGCTGCTGATTCAGAACAGATTTATAACAGCCCACACCTTGTCCATACGAGTCTGGACTCTGTGGGGGACAGGCTTCCAGACCTTGGGGTGGGAGTGGAAGGGAGTGCTGGGAGTTCAGAATTTGTGGGTAGAGTATATGTCCAGTTTTAGGTCTGGTGGGAGAGAGCCATGGCACATTAGTGGGTCCTCTCTGGGGAAGGAGATTGGTTTTTAGTGGCTCTCTCCCATGGAATAGAAAAATAAGAGATCTGAACTCTGCTTGCTTGTTTGTAGAAAGTACACTGCAAGCTGTTCTCATGTGGGAAGGGACACCCACTTTGCAATGGGTTTTGTACCTATTGTTTATTTCCTGGGGTCACAGCTCGTCTCAGCAGGGGTGATTTGCACTCTTCAATCTTCTCTCTGGGCTCAGCTCCAGACCATCAGCTTACTTGATAGACTTCTGTCCTTTAACTCTCCTGGTTGGAAGCCTCTGTGGAAAGCTGGCTCCAGTAAGCCATCTTGCCTCCTCCCGCCTCCTCTTTTATTTTTAAATTCCAAATTAATAAAAAGGTACATATAATTAGGTTAAATTTTTTTGCATTTATTAGGTTAAGGTCCAAGTTGCAGTTGAACCCTTTATCCAGGATCTGTGCCATATGCCCCTACATTGTACTTAATAGGTGAGAGCTTACCACATCCCCACTTCTAATTTAAATGTTTTTCTCTCTCTTGCATGCATGTGTGTAGTTGTTCATCTACTAGTTTCAGATTAATACTGAATAAACTGCATGCTTGCTTTTCCATTCTTGTGATACTTTACTTTCTGCTTCTTGTCCCTAATCATCAGAGAAATGCAAATCAAAACCACCCAGAGATATCAACTAACCCCAGCAGGAAAAGCCCACATCACAAAGTCCCAAAGCTACAGATGCTGGTGTGAGTGTGGAAAGAAGGGAACACTTACTTATACATTGTTGGTGGGATTGTAAACTACTGCCTGTTTTGAAAGAAGTATGAGAAATCCTCAAAGAACTAAAAATAGACTTTGTAGGCCTTCCATTTAATCTCACAATCCCATTAGTAGGCATCTTCTCAGAAGAAAAAAAAAATATTTCACCATAAGTACATGTGCATTTGAATATTTTGAGTAGCTCAATTCACAATCGCAAAGATATGGAAAACAACCAAATGCCAATCAACCCATAAATGTATAAATACACTGTACTATATGTATACCACAGAATACTATTCAGCCGTAAACAAAGATGGAGACTTCATTATCTTTTGTATTTAACTGGAAAGATTTGGAGAACATCCTTTTTTTTTTTTTTTTAAGAAATGGGGTCTTGCTCTGTCACCGAGGCTTGAGTGCAGTGGTGTGATCATAGCTCACTACAGTCTTGAACTACTAGGTTCAAGCCTCAGCCTACGTGGCTAGGGCTATGGGTATGCACCACTATGCCTGGCTAATTTATTAAAAAATATTTTTTTGAAGTGACAGTGTATTATTATGTTGTCCAGGCTGGTCTTGAACTTCTGACCTCAAGAAATTCTACCTTGGCCTTCTAAAGCACTGGGATTACAGATATGAGCCATCTTGCTGGCCAAAGTTTGCATTTTAAACAAAGTTCCCAGGTGAAGTAAATGCTACTTGTCCTAGGAACATACTTTTTGAGAACTGCTTTAAACTATTTCTGGCGGTTTTTGAGCTTGACATCTTAAATTTGAAAGCTCCTTCATATTATGTTAGGAATTTGATCTAGAAGTAGCTATCCTTGAAATCACTGGAGAAGTTATTGATGCAGAAGAAATATGTGTGTGCCTGGGTCTCCTCTGTAGGATCACCTTTCAACTCTAGTTGTTCAAGATTTTATTTTCACTTCTCTTGAGATACTATCTTCAGGTATGTTCTTTCCTGAAAGTTGTGCTAGTTGACTGGGGAGCTTGTTCTGTCACTCTTATCACCACCAGAAGCAGGGAAGGGCTTCCTGCTTGAAAGGTTCTAATGGTGAATTGTCTTAATATTAAGCTCAAGAGTTACCTCTTTTGGGTTAGAGGGGACTCAGTATTCTAGATGCAGGAGGCTTGTGAAAGTTCCAGGATACTTACCTGAGATTTCAGAAGGGCTAGGGGGAAAATGCTTAGCCTGGACTTAATGGGTGTGTGTTGGGTGGCAGTCTTAGGAACATGAATTAGCTGCAGGGGCCAGGTCCCTCAGGTAGAAGAGGCAGAGTTGCTTAGAGCTGTTGGTTGAGTATGAAGTTAACTGCAGTTTTCTGGTTTCCTTCCATTAGCTAGTTTGATAGGCAGATACAATTATAAAGATCTATGGTTTCATACCTGATACCAGCTGTGAACCCAGTTTTAGCAATCACTAGCTCCACCACTGATTCTTGAGAAATCTTTTCATTTGTAAAATGAGGGCACCACCTTCACCTCTCAGGATTATTGAGGATGAATATAATAACGTATTTAAGGCACCTAGTTAGCATGGTACTTAACATACAGTAGGCTCCCTTTTATCTAATGGGAGCATGGATTGTGGGAGAGCTATGGTTCACCATGCTATGGGACCATTAGTTGACTCATTGTATAGTACTCCTGGTTCTCTTTGTATATAAGGGTGCTGGTATGACTCCCTCTGGAAAATGAAGCTAGCTAGGTTTGGAGGGCCTTCTGTTAAGTCATTCCCAAGCACCCACATATTCTGGAAGGCATGTAAGATTGGAGCCTATAGAAGCTGACAGGTTAACAGCCACACCATACTAGCATTTGAAGACACACAATTTAGGATGACTATTCACAATATATAACTTAGAACTAGAAGGGATAGGGCTGATTTATTTTAAGCATTTTATAGATTGTCCTGGTAGGTTAGGTGATTTGCTCAGGATCATGGAACATTCTAATTTGGGGGATTCATATGAGCTGGCCTTGTTTTCAGCCACTCCACTCTTTGTGAATCTTGTCCCCTTTGTTTTTCCATTATATGTGTACCAAATGAGGAGAAATTGATTAACACAGTTCTGTGCCCTAAAGTCTTGCTCAAACAGGATTCTACAAAGGTAGGAATTTAAGGTCAATTTGCAAGAGTAAGAACATAGGTTGGCATGACAGAAGCAGTGGAGCCCATCTTTCTGTTTCCCTTTCTGCTTCCATCGGTCATTTACTCTAAAAGGTTATACTACTTATATATTCACTATATATGGGCATTATCCCAACAACCTGACTTTAGTTTGTTGTTAGTTTAGTACCTATGTTTACATTTCAACTTTATGCTTTAACAGTAAAAAATCTTTTCTTGTTGTCTTAAATATGCTTTGGCCCACTGAAAATGATATTTTCCCCAATGTCAGAAACTTACTCAAAAAAGAAAGTAAGCAGAAGCCCATTTCTTAAAATGTCTGTAAAACATAAACTTTAAATACATCATAGCATATTTGTTTTATAGAGGAAGGTTTCTTTTCTGGGTTTATTTATTTATTTTTTTAAAAAGGTATGAAAACAAACTCTACTAGCAGAGGAAGTGGTAAAAAGTTTAAGAATGGCATGTACAGAGTAGACTCCTGTCTTGAGTTCTTGCTACATTTGCTAAGAGCTAAGGATCTATCACAAGAAGTACCTATTACAGGACAACATGGCTCCCCAACTCCCCCAGAACAGGAATAATTTCAGAATGACATATACAGAGTGAGCTCCTGTTTCCCCACTATCTTCTCTGAGTTCCTGCTCCTTTTGCTGAGAGAACTAAGGGCCTGTCACACACATAATACTTATTACAAGATAGCTTGATTTCCCATTCCCTCATCCCCCTTTCTTAGCAGAGAGGAAGACAGGTGGTGGTGTTCCCTAGTATTGTTCCCTAAATTGCAAAAGGGCCATTTTCTCATTGAAATGATGTTAAAACGGTGGGAAGTTTTCCCTTAAGTATGAATTAGGTAAGTTACTTAGAGCTGGCCTGAAAAGCTAATGGCTACTTTAAGATTATTTCTATCAAAAACACATTTGTAAGTCCAAAAATTGGATAAACACCAACAGGCTTTTGAAGTACAATCTAGCTGAGCATGGTGGCTCATGTCTGTAATCTTAGCATCTTAGGAGATGGGAAGATCATCTGAGGCCACGTGTTCAAGATCAGTCTAGACAAAATAGTGGAACTTTGTCTCGTAGCTAGACACGATGGCCCACACCTATAGTCCCAGCTACTTGGGAGGCTGAGGCATGAAGATTCCTTCAGACTCGGAGTTCAAGGCTGCAGTGACCTATGATTATGCCACTGTACTCCAGCCTGAGTGACAGAGGGAAACACTGTCTTAAAACACAATACAGGGTAGCACCTGTAACTAAGTGGGTAGGGCACCAGCCCCATCTACCAAAGGTGTCAGGTTCAAACCCAGCCCTGGCCAAACTGCAACAAAAAATAGCTGGGCATTGTGGTGGGCGCCTGTAGTCCCAGCTACTCGGGAGGCTGAGGCAAGAGAATTGCCTAAGCCCAAGAGTTGGAGGTTGCTGTGAGCTGTGATGCCACAGCACTCTACTAAGGGTGACACAGTGAGACTCTGTCTCAAAAAGAAGCAAAGAAACAAACAAACAAAAAAATCCCCCCAAAACAATACATAACAATCTGCTATAGGTTGGGAAATGGCTGGATATTTTTATAATTTTGATTTACACAATTGTTTCTTGAGTTATTGAACATCTGTTACATCAATAATCATGGCATTTGTATAATCACTAAAGCGCAAATGTAACTTGGGGATTGATTATGCTATTTGGTTTACTTTTGTAAATGTTTACATTTTTTCATAAGATTATTAAAACAATCTGTTAAAGTTTAACAAATCCCCCCAAAATCAGCCTCCGTTGAAATTGGTTGGCAACATAAGAACCCCTACTAGAAGTAAAAACTAGAATTCTGAATCGCATCTACAATATAGACAGTAAACTATCAAAATGTCGAAAACACTGAAAATGTACCTATATACTCGAGTATAAGCCGAGTTTTTTTGGCACAAAACTCGGCTTATACTCGAGTATATAGGTATCTTTTTTGGAGCTTGCAAAATTTCACATCACTGTTGTTTCCAATTAGGGAAGTCTTTTAGGCTGGGCTTGGTGGCTCACACTTTTAACAATCCTAGCTCTCTGGGAGGATGAGGTGGGAGGATCTCTTGAGCTCAGGCATTCCAGACCAGCTTGAGCTAAAGTGAGCCTCCATTTCTACAAAAAAAAGAAAAATTAGCCCGGGTTATGATGGGTGCCTGTATTCCCAGCTATCTGGGAAACTGAGGCAGGAGGATCACTTGAACCCAGGAGTTTGAGGTTGCTGTGGGCTAGGCTGATGACACAGCACTCTAGCCTAGGTGACAGAATGAAACTGTCTCAAAACAAAAACAAAAACAAACAAACAAAAAAGACTTTCAAACTTAAATCTAAGACCGGATACTATGAAACTACCAGAAGAAAACATTAGGGAAATGCTGTAGCACATTGGTCTGGGTGAGGACTTGTTGAGTTAATACCCCCAAGCACAGGCAACCAAAAACAATCGGGTAAATGGGATCATGTCAAATTAAAACACTTCTGCACTGCAAAGTGAAGGGACAACCCACAGAATGGGAGAAAATATATGTAAACTACTCATCTGACATGGAATTGATAACTAGAATACAAAAGGAGGTTCAACAAATCAATAGGAAAAAAAATCAAATAATCCTATTGAAAAATGGGCAAAGGATCCAAATAGACATGTCTCAAAAGATATACAAATGGTCAAGTATATAAAGAAATAACCAGCATTATTAGTCATCAGAGAAATGCAAATCAAAACAATGAGATATCATCTCACCCTCGTTAAAATGGCTTTTATAAAAAAGACAGGCAATAATGAATACTGGAGATGTGGAGAACAGGGAACCCTCATACATTGTTGGTAGGAATGTAAATTAGTACAACTACAAGGAAAACAGTATGGAGGTTCCTCAAAAAATTAAGACAGAACTACCATATGACCCACCAAACTCACTGCAGTGTATATAGCCAAAGGAGGGTAATTCAGTATAGACAAAAGATACCTACACTCCCATGTTTGTTGCAGCACTATTCACAATAGCCAGGACATGGAATCAGCCTAAGTGTCCATCAACAGATCAATGGATAAAGAAACTGTGGTGTATGTACATAATGGAATACTATATAGCCACAAAGAAAAATGAAATCCTAGTATTTGCAACAACATGGATGGAACTGGAGAACATTATATTAAGTGAAATAAGCCAAGCACAGAAAGACAAATCTCACACGTTCTCACTCATATGTGGGAGCTAAACATCAAAAACAACTGATCTCACGGAGACAGAGTAGAATGATGGTCACCAGAGGCTTGGAAGGGGAGTAGGGTGTGGGGAGATTAAGTGGGGATGGTTAAGGGAAACAAAGGATAATTAGATAGAATGAACAATATTTGATCCTACTTGTTTCACTTATGCCCAAACCTCCAGCCCAGGCCTCTCCTGCTGAAGTCAAATCAAGGCATTCCCTTCTTTCAGCACTCTGTTATTAGTTCTTCCCAGGTGTGATTTAATCCAAGAAAAATCATGGTACCTGTTTTTAAGTGGGCCTTTACAACTGCTCAGCAATCCTTTGATAGCACAATAAAATGACTACAAACAACAATAAGATATTGTGTACTTTAAAATAACTAAAAGTAGATTTAGAATGTTCCTAACACAAAGAAATGTTAAATGCCAGGGGTGATACATATTCCAATTACCCTGATTTGATTAATTCACATTGTATGCTGTATCAAAACATCTCATGTACCTTATAAAAATATACAACTATTATGTATCTGTAATAACTAAAAATAAAATTTTTTTTAAAAAAAAGTCATTTAAAATGACATTTTAAAATAAATTATGCAACATACAATAAAACTGAATTGAGGTAGATCTCTTTATTAAACTTGGTATAAATGAAGGATCTTTGTTAAGTTTCTGAAGAAATTATTTTAGACTTTTTTAATATTAACTCTGATATTTTATGTACCAATTTGGATTTTTAGAATAATACAAGCAAAATATATATTCTCAATTTTTCAAAATGTCTCACCTCTGATCATGTTCATGTATTTCAATTTTGTTTTAAAGTATCTAAAAATCCATTGCAATTAATATATAAAGGAAAATTCACCTTTTAAAGCATCTCTTTTTAGTATACCTATCTCTTTAAGATGTAGCTTAATAAGTCTACTGGACTTCCTGAGATATAATTTTATTAAATTCAGAGTTAATACTTTTACTCTTTATATATTTACAGCCAGCTAATAAATTTTCTATGACATACGTTCAAATATTTTTAAACAAAGTATCTTAAAAACCCAGAATGGCATGATATAAAAGCAAGCAATAATTATAGTAGGCAAAATAATAAATATGATATGCCCTCTGCTATGTACCTATGAGAATTTAGAATAATCATTACAACAGATGTCCTTAGAGAACAAAGGAGAATTACAAAGTATAAAGGTGGGGGGAGGCATGGAAGATATTTCCTGTTATCTTCTACTGTGTGGTCTTTCACTGCACTGTTTTTTAAACAGAAAAAGGTCTCCTCAAGGGCAAGTCCTGCTTCAAATGTCCCCTTACCCGCCTGACTCAGAATAATGTGTTTGTGTAGTATATGATTATACCAGACAAGACTGTGAACACATGTGATTTACTCAATGATCCTATTCTGCTTCCTTTTAAAGATAAAGAATGCACTGAAGTAGATTGTGTATGAATGTGGTTATTCCTCAGGAGGTGCCATTCAAATAGAGAACAATATCACCTTATTTTAAAACATTAAGAATAAAGCCATTTTCTTGTTTTTCATTTTCCTTCTAGACAACATCAATTAATATTTTCACTTATTTTAAAATAGGAAAATATAACACTAATAATTACTTTAAAAGTTTTAATTTTTCTTTATATAAGCAAAGTATCCAATAAAACATTCACTTGTCAAAAATATTTACAGGTAAATAAATTACAAAAATCTGTGTAAAATGAATCAACTAAAAACAACATCACTACCACCACCACCACCATCATCACAGCTCGTAAAAGTAGGGCAGATCAAGGTGCAGATCTCATGAAAACAAGCTGCTCACATTCCCAGAATCATAAACCCCTGGGAAGAATCTTGTCTTCTTTAACTTGCTGGGTGGCAGAGCCCATAGGAATTACTCAAACTATGAAAATCCCAAAGCAAGGGCACCTAGGGGAAAATGAGACAGATATGATTTGAACATGATTATTATTTTCTTGTAATAACATTAAACAAACTTAAATGGTAAAGGTTGTTGGAGCTTCAATTTCAACAGGTAGATAACACATCATGTTAGCTAAGAAAGAAAATATACAATGTATATGCATACTTGCCATTTTTTCTTTAAAATAATATACTCTAAGGCATGCATATATTGATTATAGATGCATTTAAGTGGTTATTTAAAATAATAAAAATAGCAAACCTTTGAAGGCATACCAGGTACCAGACATACTGTTCCAGGAATTTCACATAGTTTCACTTAATTCCCACAATAATAACTCTATGAGGTAAGAACCATTATTATTCTTATTGACAAAGATAGCAGAACCTCCTGCATTTAATTTAGCTCTAGTTCTGTAATGAGAAATTGGATTTTTTAACCCCAGTATCATACAGAACTATTCCTTCAGGATTGCAAATTCTGAGTTTCTTCTCAGGGAACTTCCTCTTCTCTGACCAAATGTGACTGCCATACTCATAGTGCCTCCCAATTCATCTTCTGGTTTCACTTGCTTTACTGAATAGCCAGATTCTACTTGCTTCACTCATGCCCAAATCTCCTGCCCAGGCCTTTCCTGCTGGTCAAATCAAGGTGGTCCCCTCTTCCAGCACTCTGTTATTAGTGCTTCCCAGGTGTAATTTAATCCAAGGAAAATCATGCCACCTGGTTTTTCTTTTTCTTTCTGTTTTTTGTTGAGACAGAGTCTCACTACGTCACCCTCCATGGAGTACCATAGCATCATAGCTCACAGCTCACAGCAACCTCAAACTCTTGGGCTTAAGCGATTCCCTTGCCTCAGCCTCCCAAGTAGCTGGGACTACAGGTGCCCGCCACAACGCCCAGCTAGTTTTTTTGTTGTTGTTGCAGTTGTCATTGTCGTTTAGCTGGCCTGGGCTGGGTACAAACCCACCAGCCCCAGTGAATGTGGCTGGCACCCTACCCACTGAGCTATGAGCGCCGCCCAATGCCACCTGTTTTTAAGTGAGCCTTTACAACTGCTCAACAATCCTTTCACTTACGCTCCACAGCAGCTATTCCAAACTTTTTCCAGGGCTAAATCCCCAAATGCATGCCTCTATCCCTTTATAGATTATATTCCCATGTGTTTATTTAAAATCCATCTAAAGTAGGGCTGCCAGACAAAATATGGGATGTTCAGTTAAACTTAAATTTATAATAATCAAGAAATATTTTAGTACATTTCCTAAATATTGCATTATGAAAATAGCTGAAAAGTATTTAATATAATAAAAAACAGCAAGCTTACTGAGTCTGCCAAATACTGCATAAGACATACCAAATACTAAAAAATTATTGTTTACCTGGAATTCAAATTTACCTAGGCATTGTTTATTTTAATTTGCTAAGTCTACTCCAATCAAATTCCCTCTCTCCATTCCCAAAATCATCCTTCTTCTTTTAAAAGGTTAACACATTAACTGTCTTGACCTAGCAATCCCACTACTAGGCATCTACCCAGAAGAAAAAAAAACATTTTATCATAAGGACATTTGCACTATTGTTTATCATAGCTCAATTTACAATTGCCAAGACGAAACAACCTAAATGCCCATCAACTCAGGAAACAGATTAACAAATTGTGGCACATGCACACAGTGGACTACTATTCAGCCATAAAAAGATGATTTCACATCTTTTGTAATATCCTGGGTGGAGTAAAACACATTCTTCTTAGTAAGGTATCACAAGAATGGAAAAGCAATTATCCAATGTACTCAATACTAATATGAAGCCAATAGATGATATGATACATGCCCATATAAGTTAAAAAATCATTTCAATTCAAGTTGGGGGAGGATGTATGGTGTAGGGGGATGGCACACATTTTATGTGGGGGACATAACCACAGAGGGACTCTACCTAACAAAATCAAATATTTTGACCTAGTTGTTTGTACCCTCACATTAACCTGAAATAAATTTACTTTGAAAAAAAGCGCATTAACTGCCATTGAGATTTATGTAACTCACGCTAGTTTTGAGCCCAGGGCCTCATGAAACATACAGAACTGGTGGATAGTTGCAAAGGCCCATAGCATACTTGTATGCTGTGAAACCTCTGCTCATTGTTTTTGCCATCGATCTGCAGAGTCTACCCCACCTCCTGGTGCCCTGCTCCAGCTGGCTGACCAAGAGTGCCAATGTGCTCAGCTATGTTCTCTGATTACTTCCCACTGGGCATTTCCCCTTGAATGTTGGCCTGGTGGCTCTTAGAATGAAATGAACAAAATAGTGTACAGTGATGTGACATGGTTGCACGAATTTAGGGGGTATAATTCAGAGGTTATCATCCTGGACCACCCAAAGTCCACTCCATACACAATTAAATACCTCCGGAAGGACAAAAGACTCAAATCTCAGAAACAAATTCAGTAAGTATGTTGTGAGTCACATACAACTCACATGGTGTGCAGTGTAAAAACTGTAGTACCCTGCAAGATGCATATAACTCATATACAGAAAATGATATTAAAAAACCCCACATTTTTCATTATATTAGAAAGGTCTGTTTTGTTTTTGAAGCTTTCTGCTTTTGTAATGAAACACCATGGCTCCAAGGACAATTTTTTTTCTAGTATGGTCATCAATATATTAATTTTCTGACAAATGTTATTGACCTTCCTCCTTACTTTCCTTTCTTCTTCATTCTACAGATTTCTTCCCTTCTACTTTCAAGCATGCTCAAGTCATTCCTACTGTATAATTATCTTAATTCTTCACTCTCCACCCTATAAACCTATACCATTTCCCACGTCAGTTTACGATTTCTCTGAAGAGATTAATTCTATTGCCCCACTCCTTGAATATAAACTTGACCATGTAAGCTGCTTTGGTCACTAGAATGAGCCAGAAGGGCCAGTGTCAGTTTGGAGTCTAGTTCTCAAGAGGCTTTTTGTGTTTGTCCTTCTATATTTTCATGAGAAAGACATGGAGAAGCAAGCCAGAAAGTCCCAGCAGAATGACAGGTGAAAGACAGTCCAATCTAGAACAAAGCTCCCAGTAGGCCTGCAGGTATATAAGCCCAGCTGAGATCAGACAACCCTCAGACATGTGAGCTATAATAACTATTATTGTCTTAAGCCACTGTTCTTGTTGTATTGCAAAATCTAATGCAAACATGTCCACCATGGAAAACCTCATCTTGACTTTACCATTCTTTTTTTTTGTACTCTTAAGATGGTGCAAAAAATATCCTTTATTTTTTGTATTTGTTCCTTTGCCACTTATTCTTGTTATCTCTACCAGTTCTCTTTTAACTGACACAAAAAACCTACTAATAGTCAGTTCTATGGCCTTGGCACTTCAGTGCTTAGCCTCTGCATATCACTTAACACTGTAGATCACTTCACACCATTAAGTTTCTTCCTCTGTTATTGTACTGCACTGTTTTTTCTTTCTTTGACTGCTTCATCTACTTCAAGGGCTCATCTCTCTTCCATTCTTCTGGGAGTTTATTCATTCCCCCAATAGTGACTATCATATATTTCTCTGACTTATACATTTTTATCTCTCCCTCTAATTTCCCTTTTAAAATCCAGTTTGGTTTGTTATCAAACTATAATATTCCTCAAAATCACTCATCAGGCTTGTTAATATTCATATTTCTGGGGCCTCACTCCCAGAGATTCATATTCAGTAAGTCTGGGGTAGGCCCTGAGAATTAGTACTTCTAACAAGTTTTCAGGTGATGTTGATGCTGTAATAGTCACCACACTATAAGAACCACTCTCCTAGTTTCCAACCATCTAACAGTTAGATATTTAGATTATTTCCAACTATCTAACAGTTTCCATCTGGTTATCCACAGCCTCAAATACCACCTAAAATATCAATTAGGGTTTTGTTTTGTTTTTTATTGTAAGCCCTAGGAAGCATTTTGGGCTAACTGAAGCAAAACAAGAATTTATTAAGAAGCTCACAGAATTAACATGCAGGCTGAAGAACCATGGTTCAAATAAAAAAAGGAATCAGGAAAGAGACTACTTGCCAGTAGGAGTATTACCTCTTAGTTTGAAGAAGTAAACTTAGTATTCCTTGTGTTTTTGAGTCACTCTGTTCATGAGGAGTGCCAAATGAGGGTCACCTACCCGTCCCTTTGTTGTACCAAGGGAGTAATACAAACAATTATGGTGGAAGTAGCCACCAAGGACTCATCTTCCTTTCATATTGTCTAAGTTCAGGCCCTCAGAATGAAGCAGGTAGATTACTATAATACCCTCTTACCTGGTCTTGCATGTAACATAACCTCAAATTCATTCTCCATGTCATCTTCAGTTATTTCTTTAAGATACATGTCATTTTCTTCTTTGCTTTGTCTGATATAGTATTCATGTCTTATCTTGTTTTAAGTAACAAATTGGTTTTCTTTATATACAATTTTTGCCTTAGTTGCTCAAAAAAATGGAAAAATAATTTTAGAGGGTAGAGAATATATCCCATTGTAAAATGAGGACCTAATTCTGCTCAAAACTGTTTGACTCTCAAATACATACTCACCAGCTGTAAACTCTTCAGTATTCAAAGCTTTCCACTACCTGGTTCTGACCATTTTTTCTTAGTTTTCTTCTACTCCTCAGTTATACTGTCAACTGGTCTTAATAAATAAGGTTTCTTTAACATAATTTAATTTTCATGCTTTTGTTGGTTCCACTTTTTGGAATATTTTTCTCCCATGGTATTTCCCCTACCCTACCTTCAAATCTAGTTAAGATGTCATTGATTGGTTTTTAAAAATCTATGACCCACCAGTTCTTACTAGTAACGTACTTTGCACGCTATGATCCTTAACCCCGGGTTAATGATCTTTTCTCTTTGAAGCTTTTGTTAATTATCATCCTGTTTATATCTATAACTTCATAAAAGCTGAACACATACTATCTTAAATTATCCTTGTGTATTTTTATTGTTTGTCCTAAAAGATTTTAAGAATTTTGAGGAGCTTTCTGTAGCTAATTTTCTGTATATCCCAGAAACTTCTACAATGACTTATACATAGTAGGTGATGAGTAAAATCTATTGAACAGAAGAATAAATGGATGTTTATAATATAGTGCTAGTATCTGGGGTCCCTTTGAAATAGCCAGCCAGTGGCTGTGCTGGGAATTTCTAAACTACTGGAATCAGGGAGGATAAATCCTAGCAGCTTGGAATGAGTCTAAACCAAAGATGATTGGGTTGAGCAGAACACCAAAGGCCAGGAAGCCAAACACAACCATGAAGTGAAAAGGTCCAAAAGACTGAGCAGCGCCCATGGCTCAGTGGGTAGGGCACCAGCCACGAACACCGTGGCAAGTGGGTTTGAACTCGGCTCAGGCCTTCTAAACAACAATGACAACTACAACAAAAATAGCCAGGCATTGTGGCAGGCACCTACAGTCCCACCTATTTGGGAGGCTGAGGCGAGAGATCACTTAAAACCAAGAGTTTGAGGTTGCTGTGAGCTGTAATGCCAAGGCACTCTACCCAGGGTGGTGACAGCTTGAGACTCTGTCTCAAAAAAAAAAAAAACAAAAGGTCCAACAGACTGAACCTGAGATGAAATGTAGAGCAAAGGGTATGGAATTAGGCAGGCAGAGACAGTAAAAGCAATAGTAATTGAGTAATAGGTTGATGAGGACCTAGAAGGGTGGACATTTTGGAGGACCTGTGCATAGCATTTATTAAAGTGAGTGGTTCGTTGGTAAAATACAGTTGCCTAAGAATTAGAAGCTGGCTTCTCATTTATTATCTCTAGCAAAGAAACACATACATGGTAATAAAAATTTATAATAGCAAATATAGAGAAATTAAATAGAAACTGCTTTGAGAGGTGGATTCAATTTGAGTTCCATTTTCTTGCTTCCTCCTTGTCACCTTGTTTCACACATTTGCACAGATTCAAGTATAATTTCTAATGTATATTTTATTTTTTTATATTATGTATTAAAAAATACCTTAAGAGATAATAATACCATAGCATCCAATACCAAATATAAAAACTCAAAACTTCTTTTGCTATTTTAGATTTTTAATCCATTAATCAGTAAAGCTGTGATAAGAACACTGTACCTAATACCCATTGATTTTTTTACATCATCATCTATATTTTTCAACTGTTCATAGACTAGAAAATTATAAGAATATTTTACAAAGGTTAAAAAAAAAATCCTTAAAAATATAAAAAAGGCCAGGTGAGGTGGCTCACACCTGTAATCCTAGCACTATGGGAGGCTAAGATAGGAGGATCCCTTGAGACCAGCCTGAGCAAAAACAAAACCCTGTCTCTACTAAAAAAATAAATAAATAAATGAGTTGGGTATTGTAGCAGGCAGCTATAGTCCCACCTATTCAGTAGGCTATGGCAACTGAGGCAGGAGGCTTGCTTGAACCCAGGAGTTTGAGGTTGCTGTGAGCTAAGCTGATGCCACGGCTCTCTACCCTGGGCAAAAGAGTGAGACTCTGTCTCAAAAAGAAAGAAAAAACTTAATTATATTTAACTTAATTATAAGAAGTACATATTTTCTTACTGAAAGCGCTAAAGAGTTTAATTCCTTCAGCTACCTTACCCTATACAGTATTTGTTTGTCTATCAATCTGTGAGGTTGGGTTGAACAGCTCTCTGCCACACACAGTATTTTGTCATACTAATTAGCAGCAAGCATTGTGGCAGACTAATGTCCACATAAAAAGCACAGCAAAATCCATTTTAAATTCCATTGTAAATGTGTAGTGTAGTGTAGTAGTTCTCTGCATGAATTATAAAATAAATTTTGTTATTTTGAATTAAATGCTGAATAAAGTACAGTTTTAAAGCCTGTACTCCTGATATTACTGAAAGGATAAACTCCTATAATAGTTTCTTTAAAAGTTAATATATTTGGCAAGCAACATGAAAGAATAGGAAGATCATTTACCAGGGAAACTAGGTGACCTGTATCCCACTTATCTTATGGGAGTTTAGACAAATCATTTATTCTAAGTCTCAATCATAAAATCTGAAGACTTGGTTCTTGACAGGAGGACTGAATTGAAATTGCCTGTGGACATTCTGATTTGGAAAATTTGAGAAGGGAGGCCCTGAGGAATTGTATCTTTACAATACCTTTACAATTCACCTTTACAATGTGAATCTGATGCATATTATTGACTAAGGACCAGCATAAAGGGCATAAATAATTTCTTGGGTCTTGTGCAATGCCAAATCTTCTTTTTACATTCAATCAATGGAATCTGAATAACTCTTTCATTATTACTCTCATCTTGTTGATGATCAAGTATATTTTAGGAAATAGAGAAGCTGACTCTAAGTTACAAACAATAATGTATAGTTATTGAGTGCTTATAGTCTAATGTCTTAACTCATTTAATATATGTAATTCAATCTTCACAATACTGCTGTGAAGTAGGTACTGCTACTCTTATCTGTATGCAAATGGGAAAAATGAGGCACAGAGAGTAATTTTCCCAAGTCAAAGGGCATGTAGAAGAGAAACTAATATTTCCCAACCTATATATTCCACACATACGTAAGTGTCCAGTCCAAATGGAAGAGGAGCCTAAACCTTTAACCAGTATGCTACAATGCCATTCAGTGAATGACACAGATATAAACAGTAACCATCACTATTCCTCCCACCCAAGTAGTGCTACTTTCCCTGTGACTACGGGGGAAAACAGTATGTTTTTAGAAAACCTTTGGGGTCAAAAATGAAGGAAGTGGGGAAGTTGGAAAAGTCAAGAATGAAATGACTCAAGACTAAAGTCTCTGGCTCTGAATTACAACAAGTAGAAACTACAGAGATTTACAAAATCCTCTCTAAATAGAGTAATTATCTTTAGAGCAATTTTTCCTTCATTTATTATTTTATGCCATAATGTCTAAGACAAGTTCTTTATGACTGACCAAATATTAATTTTGAAAAATATTAGAAATGAACCTTCTCAGATGAACTGGATACAAAACTATAAAGTAAAACAGGAAAGCAAGCAGAGAAGCTAAGTTAGACAGGCAAGGGTAATAATGATAATCCAAGGATTTCAACTGTTATTAATTTCACGTATACAAAGAACAATTTATGACACCATACTTTGGCATATATGAGGTTCAGGTGGTAGAGACTAATAATATATTACAAGATTTAACCTTCCCTTCACAACAGTTTTAGATGGATTCACTCAGGATGAGGGCAGGAGTTTAGGTAAAGGAGGAAGACTGTAAGCCAGGTACCAAAGTCTTTAATAAGTTTTGAAAGACTTTGCATATGCTTGGTATATGCTTGGTATAGAAGAACAGCTATCCACGGATGGGGGATTTTTCCCCCTTCTCTACAAGCTTTCAGTCTAAAAACAGTTCATATACAAGCAAAGGTAGGCAGCTGCTTAAATAAGTAACATTTCTCTTCATTCATAAAAAAGTAATCTTTGTTCTACTTTTCAGATTTGGCAAGAACCTCTGGTTCACATTTTCATGCTAAGGATAGATTTTCTCTGCTAAAGAGGAATGGAGAATGCAATTACCTGCTAATTCAGTCTAGAAAAATCTCAGTTCTCACTCTCTTAAATTTGTGAAAATAAATGTGTAAAAAAGAAATTGCTATTCAATTGCCCCAGTTCTGTTTTGAAAACATCTGGTGAAACTATGAGGTATAGTTTTCCACTACTCTTTTTTTTTTTTTTTTAAATAAGTGAAAAAACTCACATATACATAAAGTTGTTTTTTTTTTTTGAGACAGAGTCTTAGGTAGAGTGTCATGGTGTCACAGCTCACAGCAACCTCAAACTCTTGGGCTTAAGTGATTCTCTTGCCTCAGCCTCCCAAGCAGCTGGGCCTGCAGGCACCCACCACAATACCTGGCTATTTTTTTTTTTTTTTTGGTTGCAGTTGTCATTGCTGTTTAGCTGGCCTGGGCCAGTTTCGAACCACCAGCCTTGGTGCATGTGGCTGGTGCTGTAACTACTATGCTACAGGAGCCAAGCCGCATAAAGATTTTTTTTATAATCTTTGAAAATACAAGCTATTTCCTGGCAGCCTTTCCACTTTACACAATGAACTTCCACTTTCAAAAAGCTGAAAATTACTGTTACTGATGACCATAGAATTATCATTGTCTGAGAAAGCTGCACGTTTTGCCCAAGTCATACAGAAGTGGCTAGACAGACATCATTTGGTCACCAAATGATACAATGCACAGGGCAGGGGGAAATTATTTCTGTATTATCAACTATATGACTGGTATTGTGCAAGAAAAAAAAGGAAATGTAAAGTATGAATCCTAATGTCAAGAAACTTTCAACTTGGGCGGCGCCCGTAGCTCAAAGGGTAGGGTGCTGGCCATACACACCTGAGGCTGGTGGGTTCGAACCCGGCCCGGGGCCAGCTAAAACAACAATGACAACTGCAACAAAAAAATAGCCGGGTGTTGTGGTGGGCACTGGCAGTCCCAGCTACTTGGGCTTAAGCACAAGAGTTTGAGGTTGCTATGAGCTGTTACACAACAGCACTCTACCCAGGGCGACACAGCGAACCGGTCTCAAAAAAAAAAAAAAAAAAAAAAAAAGGAAAAGAAACTTTCAACTTGATTATCAATTGCCTAATACTGGAGTCTAAAGCCATGTATTACATTTATCTTCCATCCATACATTAATAAAGAGTTGTAATAATATAAAAAACTTAAAATTAAGTAATATGATGCAGTTTAATATAGGTGACCAGAGAACACGTGAGCTGGTGTCATTGTAGTCTATCGAACTCAGCAATAAAAAAAAAAATCTCGTTTTTTTTTTTTGAGATAGGGTTTTGCTCTGTCACCCAGCTTGGAGTACAGTGGTATGATCATAGCTTACAGTAGCCTCAAACTACCAACTACAGTGGCACACCACTACACTCAGCTAATTTTATTAAAAAGTTTTTGTAGAAAGGAGGTCTTGCTATGTTGCTTAGGCTGGTCTCAAGCTTTTGGGCTCAAGCCTTGGCATCCCAAAGTGCTGGGATTACAGGAATAGGCTACTATCCCTGCTCATATTCTAGTTACCTAAAAATAAAGGTATTTTTACTGACACAGAAAGGTCCTTAATCCTACTCAGTGAAATCTTTTGGAAAGAAAGGAGCCAGGTTGTGTCTTCCATGGGGAGGAATTAGAGGTCAGGCTTATCCTGTACTAGGGAATTGAGTGTGGCTGAGTCTTCATTTGCATCCTCCTGGATAGCCAAGGAAACCAGCAGTAACTCAACCAATAACTCTTTTAAGCACTCAAATCTACTGACAAATCTGCTATTGAAATTCTTCCTCCTATGTAGTCTTTGATCTCATATTGTTATCTTTCTATTCATTTAACAAAAAATTGAGCACCTATTACATATCAGCAGTATATTCCTATTTGTTACTTTGCTGATTCTTTTACCACCTCTTCATTCTTCACACTACCACTCCCTCTAATCCCTTATCTCTATTCTTCTTTCTATACGTATCTTATCTTTCAGAAAACGTGTTCATTCTTTGAGGGTCACATACCTTGTAGGCTAATAATTCCCAACCTACATATTCCACATACATTCAAGTGTCTAGTTCAAATGGAAGAGGACTAGGGTATTTGCAAGGTCTAAAACTTCCTGCTATTGCTCACCCAGCTTGGAGCTTTACTGATTCCTTTACTGGTTCCTTCTAAATCTTTACTGCAGCACCCTTCCTCTAGAGAAATATTAGATTGTGAAAATTCCTAATGCTCTCGATCTGTATTTTCACTCTATATACTATCCTTACACAAGTTCATCTCCCCCTCTCTATCAATCATTAAGCGTAAGAATGAATTTCTTTCTATGCATTCTCTTTCATGATTTAGTTCTGAAATCTGTTGCACCTTTCATCCAAGTAACTCCTTCAAATTTTGAATAAAGGCATTTTCCTCCTAAAAGCCTTTATTTCTCTCCCTATGCTACTAGATTAGGACGATCTGTGATGTGACTTCATTGCACCCTGTCCTTTTCCTTTGAAGTATTCATCATTGCAAATGATCTGTTTAATGGCTGTCTTGTCCACTAGACCATGAGCCAAATTCAGCCTGCTACCAGTTTGTGTGTGTGTGTGTGTGTTTTTTTTTTTTTTTGAGACAGGGTCTTGCTCTGTTGTCTGGGCTAGAGTGCAGTGGTGTGATCAAAGCTCACTGTAACCTCAAACTCCTGGCCTTGAGTGATCCTCCTGTCTCATCTTTCCAGGTACTAGGACTACAGGCATATGCCATAACACCCAGCTTATTTTTTTGTTTTTTATAGAGACAGAGTCTTGCTCTTGCTCAGGTTGGTCTTGAACTTCTGGCCTCAAGTGATCCTCCTATCTCAGCCTCCAAAGTGCAAAGTACAGGTGTGAGCTACCATGCCCAGCTCCCACTGCTTCTTTTTTAAATGAAGTTTTATTGGAACCCAGCCATACTCTTCTTTATATATTGTCTATGCCTGCTTTTGCATTCAAATAGCAAAGTTGAGTAGGTGTGAAAGAGATCATATGGCCTGAGAAGCCTACAATATTAACTTTCTGACCTTTTACAGGAAAAGTTTGCTGACCTGTATGCTAGCCTATAACGTACATGAAGGTTGAAATCATGCCCATCATTTTCACTATGATATTTCCAGCACCCAGCATACTGCCTGGCACATAAATTTTTTTGGCTGATTATATTTCAATCTCAAGCTTTAATCTATCGTGTCAGAGTGATACAAATGATATCGTGTTAACGGGCCTGTCTTTATAAGACAGCATTACAACTGCTGCTTATCCAGATAATTATTGTAGTAGTCTAGTCCAAGGAAGAAATAGAAATTAACTAAATAATAGATAAATGATTGTTACAACCAGAAGTGCTATGTAAAAAGAGAACACAATACAATTAGATTTGTTGGTAGAGAACCATAATCAAATTATGTAGGAAGGTTTCCCTGAGAAAGTGACTTTTGAACTGAAATCTTCAAGAGTGAATTAACTAGCCAGGCATAGTAGCTCAGACTCATAATCCTAGCACACTTGGAAGCCAAGGCAGATTGGCTGCTTAAGAGCAGGAGTTCGAGACCAGTCTGAGCAAGAGGGATCTATTTTTATGTCTACTAAAAATACAAAAACTAGCCAGGCCTTGTGGTGGGCACCTGTAGTCCCAGCTGCTTGGAAGGCTGAGGCAAGAGGATAATGATGCTATGGCACTCTACCCAGAACCAAAGAGTAAGACTGTGTCTCAAAAAAAAAAAAAAAAGAAAGAAAAGAAAAGAAAAAAGAGTATGTTAACTAGGCAAAAAGGGATAGGAAAGAAATGAACAAACTAGGTAGAATGAATGTCACATGTAATTCTCTCTTCTGCAGAGAAAGAACATGGCATGTACCAGGAACTGGTGTTGTCAAATAATGAACCACAGGGTTCCTTGAAAAGTTAAGGGTAAGATCCAAAATGGTGCAAAGTTTTCAGCCTGAAAATGCTCAGTGTGATAGTGGTGATAATGTAAACTTTGAACTATTCTGTTCTTGGCCATCAGAGGGAAAATGGTTACGTAATTTACTATGTCCATAGCACAGCATATTTTGCACCCATCAAAATAAAATACGTGATCTTAGAATGGGTACAGGCGATTGCACTAATGTACACAGCTATGATTTAACAATAAAAAAAAAAAATAAAATAAAATAAAATACATGAACAGTTTTAATTTATATGAAAATGCTTCAGATATAATACAAAGTGAAAAAATTAGGACATTATTTCCACTATGTAATATATTTATACAAAGATTTTCTACAAAAAGAAGGACTAGAATGTTAACTATGACTGCCTCTTGGTCGAAATGAATGCTCCATTATTTTCTTTATGGCTTTCTGTATTTCCTAAATACAGAAAATTTAAAACTTTCAAAATTGAAAACTACAATTTATTGAGAAAATAAGGAAATTTACAAAAAGACCTGTATTTATATATCTGAGAACAAATGGTCTTTCCTGTCCTCTGGAATGAGGATGTAGAATAAAGATCAAAATCCAGGGAAGTCCACCATCAATAAAAAAGATTACTGGAATAATCTTTTAAGATTTCCTGGAATATGATTTAAGTTGTAAATATAATAGCAGGGACATTATTTTTATTTATTAATTTTTTTTGGAGACAGAGTCTCACTTTGTTTCCCTCGGTAGAGTACCGTTGCATCATAGCTCACAGCAACCGCAAACTCTTTCCTGGGCTCAAGTGATCCTCTTGCTTCAGCCTCCCAAGTAGCTGTGACTACAGATGCCCACCACAACACCTAGCTATTTTTAGAGATGGGGTTTTGCTCTTGCTCAGGCTGGTTTGGAACCTGTGAGGTCAGGCAATCCAACCGCCTCAGCCTCCTAGAGTGCTAGGATTACAGGCATGAGCCACTGTGCCCACCCAATAATGGGGATTTTATGGCTAAGGGAAACTAACACACATTGCTCCAAATAGACACCTTGCTTCTGAGATTTTGTATCTTAACTATTTAAGTCAGAAACTTAGGGCAGCACCAGTGGTTCAAAGGAGTAGGGTGCCAGCCCCATAGGCCGGAGGTGGTGGGTTCAAACCCAGCCCTGGCCAAAAATTGCAAAAAAAAAAAATCATAAACTTACTCTACCCTTATTCTGTATGTTTGGTCTCTTCATGCCTATCTATAATCCATTGAAAATACTCCAGTATCAATTCTGGATATATAATTTAAATGAGGGTTATGGAAAGCTCAAGCATCAGTTCTAATGTCATTCTGCACTAAAAGTTTCTTTTATTTTTTGTTTTTCAAACATTATCTTTAATTTATAGGCTTAATGGTTCTTCCCTTAAGACTATTACTGTTAATTTACGGAAGTAGAAGTTGTTTTAGAAAAGTTTTGCTTCTCTGAATAACTGAGTAGATTAATTAGTTAGAAAAGAAGTGAGAGATATTTGGTCAGGAAATCACCTCTTACCACATGATTAATATGACTTCCTTCTGGTATAAAGAGAAAGATATAAGGCTTGGTGCCTGTAGCACAGCGGTTATGGTATCAGCCACGTGCACTGAGGCTGGAGGGTTTGAAACCAGTCCGGGCCTGATAAACAGCAATGACAACCGCAACAAAAAAATAGCCAGGTGTTATGTCAGGTGCCTGTAGTCCCAGCTACTTGGGAGGCTGAGGCAAGAGAATGGCTTAAGCCCAGGAGTTTGAGGTTACTGTAAGTTGTGATGCCACGGCACTCTACCGAAGGTGACATAGTGAAATTCTGTCTCAAAAAAGAAAAGAAGGAAAGAAAAGGAAAAAAAAAGAAAGATATAAAACTCCATCTTTTCTGGCCAAAAGTATTTCAATAATCAATTATTAAATATTTTATTAAACATTTAATATTTATGTAATTACCTTGTACCCAGGCAGGTGCTATAGATAAACTGGGGAAACTGCATAAAGCCTTTTGGGACTGAGTAGAGCTGACAGCAATTGCCTTTAGATTTTGCCATACTTACCTACGGCTTCAAATCCTGCTGGCAGGGGATGTATTTCTTTTCCATCATGCTTTTATGAAGGGAAGAGACTGGATAAAGGGGAAACATTTCCTTTAGACAAGATCAGGGTTTTTCTTTTTTCTTTATTTCTTTTTTTTTTATGTTGAGACAGAGTCCCACCCTATCAGCCTGAGCAGAGTGCAACAGCATCATAGCTTGGGCTATGGGCATCCAGCTGTCTCAGCCTCTGGAAGCCACTTGGATTATAGGCACTTGCTGTGGTGCCCAGCTGTGTTTTTCCATTTTTTTAGGAGTTGGGGTCTCACTCTTGCTTAGTCAAGTCTCGAATTCCTGAGCTCAAGCAATTCTCCCTCCTCAGCCTCCCACAATGCTGGGATTACAGACGTGAGCCACTGTGTTAGACCAGATAATTCTTCGGGTTGTGGAGGCTGTCCTACACATGGTAAGATGTTTAGCTTCTCACCTACTAGATGCCAGTATTACAACCTCAGATTTTATAGTGAAAAATGTCTCCAGAGATTTTACCAAATGTCCCATAAGGGGGAAAAAAAAAAAAAAAATCACCCCTGGTTGAAGCCAACTGGAGTAAATGCTTCAGACATTCGACCCCATAGTAGTTAAGAAAACTGAGTTCTGTTAGATTAAAGGAAAGGGATGGCACAAAAAATAATTCAGTACTGAATTTACTAGAAAACAAATAAAAGCAGCCAAATGACTGAATAAGGAAGACAATATTGTTAATCTTAAAAAATCATCATGCCCTTCTATCTATTCCCTAGTTATGAAGCAATGGAAAAACACCAATAAGAGTCTGTTTTCTACAATATAAATGACTCGTATGTAGATGCTATTCAGAAGATTCTCTACAACATAGGGGTAAATGTAATAAGAGGCATGAGTTCTCAATAAACAGCTTCATTTCTTTGGGTCTCACCTTACTAAGCTCTAACACAGAGGTAGGGGTGGAAGGCAGCAAAGAGAGTTGTAAAGAGATTTAAAAAAAATTTTTTTTTTTTTTTTTTTAGACAGAGTCTTATTTTGTCACCCTCAGTAGAATGCTGTGGTGTCACAGCTCACAGCAAGCTCAAACTACTGGGCTCAAGCGATTCTCTTGCCTCAGCCTCCCAAGTGGCTGGGACTACAGGTGCCCGCCATAACGCCCAGCTATTTTTAAATTTTTTAATGCAACAAATGTTGATGACTTATATTCTAGGCACTATACTTGGAGCCAGTATACAAAAAATGAAAAGACACAGTCTCATTCTTCCAGGCGGTCACAGTCTTTTAGAATGACAAATTAACAAATAACTACAATAATATAAGTCTTATAATAGAAACATGCACAAAGAGCAGCAGAAGCCTAGAAATAACACCTAATCTGCTTGAGGAAATTAGGGAAACCTTGACAAGGAATTGGCATTTGAGCTAAAACATGAAAGATAACAAGAATTTTGCCAGGAGACAAGAAGTGGGGAGGTATTCCAGTTAGAAAGGCAAATGCACAGAGATTTGATGGTTTTTCAAAACAAATGGCATGCTTAAGGAACCACAAGTACTTCAGTGATGCCAGAAGATAAATGGAAAAGAAGGTAAAAAGAGATGAAGCTGAGTATCTAAGCCAAACATGAAGTTATATGCCACAAGAATCTTTTTTTTTTTACTGTGGATGACGATTTCAAATTAACGTTAGAGACAGATCACCCTTTCAGTTGTGTAGAAAATAAGACTTGTGAGGAATAAGCCAAGAGACCAACCAAGTGACTATTGCAATAGTCCACCTAAACAGTCCACCTTCACTAGTCCACCTTCACTAGTCCACCTAGTGAAGCTTACAAAAGGACAACAATTATATGGACAGGAATGGGGAACATTCAGCAGAGAAAATTGGGATGGCTTAAGATCTGAGTGTTGAGTGATTTATTGAGGATTTTTCTAAGCTCTTATTTGGGCAACACTTCATTTAATCCTTATAACATCCCTAATAGGAATGGAAAGCAGTCCAATTTGCTAAAAGCTAATTCGCCAAAGAATCAGTTTGCTATATTTCCCAAATACTTGTTCTAGGGAATATTTATCCTGAATATATTTAATAAATGTATTTTTAATAAACTTTTATCAAACTACCTTTTGATGAAATGACTTAGAACCTAAGGTAAACATACTATTATCTGTTTTGTTGAAGAGAAAACTGGCATTCATAGAAACTGCGGTTCATAGTTAACAAAGGCAAGGCCAGGTCAATAGAGCTAGAGCTTTTAATCCCTATATGGTTTATGGTTTAAAGGAAACAATGATTTGGGAATCTTGTTTCAGCTATAATATGCTACAATGTCACCCTGGGTAGAATGCTGTGGCTGTGACATCTATCAGTTCACAGCAACCTCAAACTTTTGGGCTAAAGCGATTCTCCTGCCTCAGCCTCCTGAGTAGCTGGGACTACAGGCACCTGCCACAACACACAGCTATTTTTACAGATGGGGTTTTGAACTTGCTCAGGCTGCTCTCCAACCAGTGAGCTGAGGCAATCCACCCACCTCAGCCTCCCAGAGTGCTGAGATTACAGATGTGAGCCACTGCACCCCACCCATTGATATTCTTAAATGAAGAACTAAACCTTAACAAAAAAGAGACCAAACGAAATTAAGTTCAAAATCTCATTTAAAAGAATTTGTTCTGTGAAGTCTGGATTCAGTCAAAAGGCTACACTCAAGGATCTAGAAGGCCACATGTGGCCTCAAGGATGCAAGTTCTCCATCCCCTAATCACTTTTAAATTTTCATCCCAATATTTATTTCATCACTAACATTAGTGTTGCTACTTTTCTGACAATGTAGGAAAAAGCCACCATAATTCTGCTCTCTTGGGTATGAGAATTTGAAACCTTCAAAATTAACTCTGTTGTGGTCATGGTTCATAACTGCAGGAAGTAGAATCCATTCTAGTTGTTTAGTGGAGAGCTGCAAGTCCTCTTTGGGGCAATTTAAAAATGTATGGGGCATTTTTGATTGTCACAGTGGCATGTAGTGCTCAGGGGCCAGGGATGTTAAATGTCTTGTACAATGAAGAATTGTTTCACTCAAAATGCCAGAAGTTCCTTGGAGAAACTCAGAGCTCAGAGTCAACTTAATGGGCATGTGACCTGTGCAGTTACACATGGCCTAGGGCTTGGTTTAATGCTTGACAGTCACTATGCTGAAAATCTTAATACTTTCATCTTTAAATGTTTGTTTTGTAAGTGAAGTCCAATGGTACAATAAAGCTTATACGTAAGCAGAGGAGATCACGTTTCCTTTCTTCCTTGCCAGTCCATTTGCATATGGTCTTATGATGCCTCATGAGCAAAGGATTCTGGTGGACCTCTAAGGTGGAGGAACTCAAGAGAGTAACAGACAAGCATGTTACATCTATGACTGAGTTAGTGGTGACAATGACAGTTCTAATAGGCTGTGTATTCCCTTCAAACTGTAACTTTTCAGGTGCAAAAAGATCGCAATGGCATCCTAAGAAACACAAGCAACCAAATCATAGCCTTTCTTATTCTTGTGTTACTTCCCTGAAAATGATGACATAGAATGACAGCAAAAACGTAAAGCAACCCACAGCTCCCTTTCTTTTCTGTCCTTCCTTACTCAAAAGTAGGAGACAGAAAATTTTGGCAGAATGTGCGCATATCAAAAAGGAAAATAAAAACTGTTGAGTTACTTCCTATGCAGAGTTACACTGTTCTGATAACACAAAATACATATGCATGTATAAGCTATGAAATAAGAATGGTATAATTTTGGTGATTCCACACATAAGTGAAATGCTCTTCTATTTGCATTTTAAAATGGCATCACAATATAAAGATGAATGGTAAAATTCATCCTAAGAATTGAAAAATCTTTCTTTACTTTGAATGACATTAAAAAGCAAATTTGAAAACACAATTACAAGTGGAGGGAGAGATGGCAGAGGAAAGAAAAACCTTTATAATTTGGTATAGGTAATGGCACTTTTCTCCCTCCTTTTTGAAAAGGGACCCTACATTTTCATTTTGCTCTGAACCCACAAATTATGTAGCTGGCTGTAAGTGGGCTACTTTGAGCATAAAGGGATTAAAAGATACTATTTAGCTCATGGTTCTTTCAGAGGGCCAGAAAATTAAGCTTGAATACACAAGCTAGGAACAACATTCAGGAAAAATCAAATCAGGAAGAATATCCACCCCATATTAAAGGGCTGTTCTAGTGGAAATCCATCCTAGAACCACATGCCAGCCAGCACCAAGGACTCCAGAGATGGATGCCAGAATTCTTCCCTAGTTACCCAAATAACCAGAGACCATCATAGTGTTTGCCAGAAGATTCTACCTCCCTGAATGCAGCTGAAGCAACATGTTGCTCTATTACAGCTGTATCTTGAGTGGGTGCATCTGATTACTGGAAACTAGGACGTATGCTGAAGCCAGATCTTGATTAGCATCCTTTCCAACTCTACATTCGGTGAATTCACTTTGGTGGTTTGGGTGTGTCTGCACCATGAAACTGGGTAATGTCGCTGCCAGGCATGATGGCCCAAGGCTATAATTCCAGTTACTTGAGGGGGTGAGGGAGGAGGATCCCTTGAACCTAGGGATTCGAGGCCAGCCTGAGCAACATAGTGAGACTTGATCTCTAAGAAAAAAACAAAAAACAAAAAATCTGGCTAATGCCAGAAATCAGGGTTTCCCCCTTCCCAGCCATTGTTAAATATTTACTGATCACACTAATCTCATGCCAACATGCTAGCTGAAAGGGCATATGGAAAATGTAGTTTTTATTATTTTCCAGCTTCTAAAGAATAGAAAAGCAAGGTAGAAGGGGTTTAGATGAGTACTGAATAAGTCACCTAATAGTATCCGCCACAAAACTATGGTTTTGTGGAAAGCAAAGCTTTCCATTGTCTTTCGCTTTAGATTATAAATTGCTAACAGACGTTAGTCATTCAACAATACTGGTACAGAAGACTGGGCAGGCTTTTACTGAAGGCATGATGTGATGAGTATAGGTCAGCGAACTAGAAGAGATGATAAAATGTTAACTGATAATTAAAATACTTTTTTATGATGCTCAAATGCAATACAAACCCCATAAGGACAAGGACCATGTAGATATCCGGCAAAAAAAGAAGCCACTCACACAGAAAAAGATGCTTTCAGGATATTAAGTATGGAGTTCAATTTTTTCATTTCTCCTATGTGGATCAAGCCATTCCAAGTGATTGTACTTTTTTTTTTTTTAGAGGTAGAGTCTCATTTTGTCACCCCCGGTAGAGTGCCAGGGCGTCACAACTCACAGCAATCTCCAGCTCTTAGGCTTAGGTGATTCCCAAGTAGCTAGGACTACAGATATCCACCACAATGCCCAGCTATTTTGGCCAGGGCTGAGTTAAAACCCACCACCCTCAGTATATGGAGCCGGTGCCCTACCCATTGAGCTACAGGCACTGGGCATCTAAGAGATTGTACTTTTTTCTCTCTTTTCTTTTTTTCTTTTTTTTTTTTTTGCAGTTTTTGGTGGGGGACCACCGAGTTTGAACCCGCCACCTCTGGTATATGGGGCCAGTGCCCTATTCCTTTCAACCACAGGCACCGTCCGTGATTGTACTTCTTTAGGTGACTTGGACTTCTGAATGTGGAAGCTTACTATGATTATTTTCACATACATTATCTCAGATGAGCTTTATAACATCTTGAGAAGACAGGAATTACTATCCATTTCATAGATAAAGAAATCAACTCCAAAAAATAAAAGTGATCTGTCCAAAATCAGCCAGCAAATGGTTTAAAGCTCTCATTCTCCTTCTCAAACTTCTAGAACTTTTTCATTTCAAGAATGTATTTATAAAACACATTTGATAGTGGTTAATTAGGTGACTACTGTCAAGTTTTCAATTTGAACAACCACTTAAACTAAATTACAAGCAATGCACACAACATTTTAAATTTCATGCTGCAAATGTTTGAACTATGGTTGCAACTGCCTTTTCTAAACTAAATAATGTTGATTCACAAGGTAATGGGAAAGAAATCTTGTAGAAAAGCAAATCTGTTCATTTGATGTCTTAATAATTTTCAAGTTTAAAAATCATGGATATACTTGATTATAATAAAGTACAAAGATTCTCAATTAATTTTAAATATCTTAAGAATCATGGGAGTGGCAGGTAGGGTTGCTAACAATAGTCTTCCAAGCCCCATCACCCAAAATATAATTTAGTAAGGGCCAAGTATTAAGATTTAAACAGCATCCTAGGTTATCGTAGAACACTATGAGAATCACTGGCATTGTGTATATGACATTCGGCTTGTACAAAATGTTTATTTTAATAAAAATCATCTTGGTAGTCTTGGATAGCCTTCTAAAACTACAAATCAATTTAACAGATTTTGTTTGTGAGAAATGTTGTTAGGTAATGTCCTTGTATAATAAGTAGAAATCTTGCCATCTATGTTTATAAGATGTTCTGAGGTTAAAAACTGCAGGCTAATTTACAGTTGTAATCTGTGTCAAATCCCTTGCAGTGTTTCTCAACCTTCCTAATGCAGGGACCCTTTAACACAGTTCCTCATGTTGTGGTGACTCCCAACATAAAATTATTTTTGTTGCTACTTCGCAACTGTAATTTTGCTACTGTTATGAATCATAATGTAAATATCTGACATGCAGGATGGTCTTAGGCAACCCTGTGAAAGAGTCTTTCGACCCCCAAAGGGGTCGCGACCCACAGGTTGAGAACAGCTGCTAGAGTATACCCTCTTATTAGCATTCACATATTAGGGAATTTAAACACAGCTTCTTGGCAGTGACCTGTCCCTTTGGGCCTTTTGATTTTCCCATTTGAAGAACAACAACGGTTCCAAATGAGGAACTCTCACAATTCAAATATATGGCCCCTAGTAACCATTAAAATGTACCTGTATAATACATAAGCATGAAAGAATGAGTTCTAATTCAGGGGTAAATTTCGAACTTGAACCCATGCTTTCTGTCTCTTGTAACTTAAATATTTTTGTTGGCAAGAATCCTCCTCGTTTTACGTATGAAGAAACTTGAGATCCAAAGAAATCCAAATAATTTGTCCAAGGTCACGCCCAATATCAGTGACCAAGTCACACACACACACACAAAAAAAATCACACACACAAACCCCTCCCCCCCAACCCATGGTTCTGATTTAACGCCAACCCAAATGCGTCTGTTATCTACCCTTAAAAACAATTCCCTGAGCCGCTTCACTGAACCCTCTATATTTCTGAATAAAGTTGTTTTGTCTAAGGCTCCTTCCCACACACCCTTCTGCTTTTATGCCGCTGAGTAGTAAAACCCTTGCGTGTCAGTAAATAGCACTGTAGTCCACGTCTAACGCGGTGACTTTAACGGGCCTTTTTCTTTGGCTAAAATTTTCTAAGAGGCTCTTAATCCTACGTTCACTGGGGCAGAAGGGGAGGAGAAGCGCGAGGTCACTGTGAGCTGACAAGTCCTTACATGTACTTGCGCGTGCCCGGACTCAGCCTGGGGGCAGTGGAGGAAACCAAGGAAGGATATGTCAGGGTGAGAAGGAAGGAAGGAGGCGGGAGAAAAACACGGTGGTGGGAAATCCCTGTGCACTGGCTCTGCCAACCCCTGGTAAAGCTGAGAAGAGCCGTACGTGAATAAATCTCATTAAGTGGCCTGGTGTAGACACTGCAGAAGCGCAGAGGGGGGGCGGCAGGCGGCGCCGCACGTTCTGGAGGGGGGGGTGTAGAGCGCCCGGGCGGCCCTTTTATAGGCAGAGGCCCGCGCTCGCGCGCCCCCGCCCTTGGCACCGCCCCCGGGCAACGCGCAGAGCCGCGGCGATACCTGAGAAGGGTCGGCAGCGCCCGCGCCCGCTCCCGCTCCCGCCTGTCCCTCTGTCAGCCCTCCCGCGAGGCCGCGGCGGCACGAGATCTGCGCCTCCCTTTCCTCCTTCCGCGGGCGGGATTTCTTACCTCGTGAAAAACCGTCTCCGCGGCTGCCCCCGCCTCCTGTGCAGGATGTGAAATGGCGGTTCGCGAGGCTAGCACGAGCACCGTGGCTCCGGCCAGTTGCGCGTCGCAGCCCAAACGGGACTGAACACTGACGCCCCCCTCCCGCAAGCCCCTCTGAGTCCATCCATGTTATCGGTGCTCCGCCGCCCCCTCCACAGCACCCCCCCCCCCAAGGTGACCGTGCCCACCGG
Source organism: Loris lydekkerianus (assembly GCA_963574355.1). Taxonomy (NCBI): domain Eukaryota; kingdom Metazoa; phylum Chordata; class Mammalia; order Primates; family Lorisidae; genus Loris; species Loris lydekkerianus. Next base: position 13,004 of record CAUYPK010073159.1, on the reverse strand, counting down.
CCGAGTGATCGATCCTCTGCGCCCGGCCCGGGCCCAGCTTTCCGCCAGCCTCCTCCGCTTCGCCGCGTGCCCGGGGGCGGGGAAGAAAACACCTTCTCTGCTCCCGCCTGAGTGTCCGGCCCGAGCGCCCGCCCGCCCCCCTGCCCTTTCCCGCCGTGCCCCTCCCCCATCTACTCACAGCCCTCCCTCCGCCACACACACACACACCCCTCCCCTCCCCCAGTGGTTGCGTCCGTGACATCATCATCATGGCAACAAGAGCTGCAGTCTGGGACCGAGGCGCCCGTGTGATTCCCGGCGGCGGCGGCAGTACCAGCACCAGCACCGACGACAGCGCGAGGGCTTGTCTCCTGCAGCCCCTCGCCGGCTGCTCCTGAGGAGGCGGCGGCAGTAGTGCCTACCCCGCCCCGCCCGCCGCCGCTCCTCACGGTGTCTGTGTGTGAGGGGAGGGGCGCCGCCGCTGTGGGGCCGCCGCTGCGGAGGGAGCCGCCGCCGCCGCCGCCGCTGCTACTGCCGCTGCTGCTGCCGGGTCGCCAGTGAAGGGGAGGCGGTGGCGGCGGCGGCGAACATGTTTTCAGTGAGGATAGTGACTGCCGACTACTACATGGCCAGCCCGCTGCAGGGGCTGGATGTCTGCCAATCCCCCCTCACCCAGGCCCCTGTCAAGAAGGTGCCAGTGGTGCGAGTCTTTGGAGCGACCCCGGCAGGTAAGCGGGCGCGGGCGGGAGCGGGAGCGGGAGCCGGCGGGGCGCCCGGGCCGCCCTTCCTGCCGCGCACACGCGCGCACGCCGCCGCCGCCGGCCGTGTCCGAGGATCGCTGCCGCGTCTTCCCTCCCCGCCGCCCTTTCCTCTGGTGCGTGACAAGGGGCGCAAAAATGTGGGTCCGCGCGAACGCCGCGCACCACCCCCCTCGGGCGGGGAGGCGCCGAGCGCCCAGTGTTTACACTGCGAGCGGCGGCTGAGAGCTCGGCCGCGCTCCGGGTCGCGGGGAGGGGAGTGAGCGCCGCTCTCGCGGCGGAGGGCGGTCCGAGCCACCCCGCCATGTCCAGCCGCGGGCGGGTTGGTGAGGGTCCGCTCTCAGGTCGGTCGCTGCCGGGACCCGGGACACCTCTTTCGTCTCCCAAGTACCCCTTTCTGGAATTGGCTTTAAGAGGAGCGGGGAAGTGTCAGCTCTGTTGTCAGTCGATCTGCGTCGCCTCTTCTCATCCTCGCTCTCCTCTGCCCCTGCCGGAGATGCAGTGGGCTGACTAGAGTGGCGCCTGGGGCCAGATAATCTTTCTCATTAAAGTGACCATGTGGCTCGCTGTGAGTGCAGGTCGTGACTCCTTAGTTTAGCGCCTCTGCGTCTGGGGACTGGGCAGCGTCCCCAGGTGCAGTGCTCTCAGGGAAAGGTGCACCTCTGCGGGCGTGTTTGTGTTGCCCAACGGGAGACATCAGACTTAACGAGGGGAATTTGTTAGGAATCACAGCGAAACTCAACGATAACGACATTTCGAAAGGCTCCTAGCCTGGGTTGTAGGATTGTTTTTTAAATACAGGTGTATTTTTTTAAAATGTTGAAGGGGTGAGGTGGAGAGAAAGCAGTGACAGAACTGCCTTCTCAATCTCTTGTTGATTTATGATAATAGTATAAATAAGATAGAGGCTAAATTGACACGGTTCAAAAAATGTTTTTGCTTTTCTACATGCCATTGTTTTGCTTTTCTACATGCTTTGAACTGCTTATTTGAAATAATGGAGCTGCCTCTTAGAAAAGGATGCTCTTACCTCTAGCTGTGTATTGCCCTATCGGATTTTAGATAGCATTTCCCGCTTGATGCTCCTTGCCCTCGTCGCCATTCATCTTATTACTACAGTCAGTTTCTGTGGACTACCAAGATAATAGCCCTTTCCCAAACGCAAGCACTCATTCCAAGCAGTTATCTTTTAATGTGAATTCTCTTTGTTAAACATTTCAGTGGCGTGAGATTTGCTAGCAAATAGTGCAAAAGGTTTTGATGATACGAACCTGGAGAAGATAGGGAATTTGAGTGCTGTTAGTGTGTTGAAAAGTGTAACAATTAAAACTTTGGAGGCTGGAAAAGAGGCAATAAAGTGTTCCGATGAATAGGTTTTCTGCACTTTTAAATATAGTGTTGATATCTTTGTTTCTAATTGGAATTTCCGTGTAATATATTGTTTTCCTTTCAGATACAGTGGAAGGGTAGGATAGTGAAGTCGATGTAGTTCTGTTCAGCCAAATTTCTGAATCAGAAAGCGATATGCTAATAGGATATACTGTGGCATTTCTGTGTATTACAGCTTACATGGTATGAGTTACTTTCTACGAGTAGTTTTTTTCTCCTCCACCCAAATGATTAAATATGTCGTATCCTTGAGTGATTTTCAAGCTCTATTTTATGGGAAGTTTTGTTTGTGGAAATAAATGAACTTCGCTATTTTGTAAGATAACATCTCTTTAAAAAGTAAGACTGGTATGATATACTTTTGTGCTTCTGATTATTTAAAAAAAATTAGCTATTTCATGATAAGGAATATTTCTTTCCTCCTGGACATCTTACAATTAGATTACCATACCCCTCCTTAAGAAAAAATTGAAATGGGTTTTTCTGGTGTATATCTTGAAATGAATTGTATAAATGTATAAAAAAAGTAAGACTTTTTTGTACATACATTGAAAGATATGTAACTTGATATAATCTTTTTTTTTTTTTTTTTAAGACAGTCTCACTATGTCGCCCTCTGTAGGGTGCTGTAGCATCACAGCTCACAGCAACCTCCAACTCTTGGGCTTAAGCAATTCTCTTGCCTCAGCCTCCCAAGTAGCTGGGACTACAGGCCCATGCCACAACGCCCAGCTATTTTTTTGTTGCAGTTGATTAGCTGGCCCCGGCCAGGTTCAAACCCACCACCCTCCATGTATGTGGCTGATGGTGTAACCACTGTGCTATGGGCGCCAAGCCAATATATATAATCTTAAAATTCAAATTGTTAAAGGATTATCAAATTGAATTTTCTATAAATACAGTTCACACTCTCAAACAAAAATCTTAATAGAAAAATTTGAAGTCATTGATTGGTATATGTTTAAAGTACATTGCTTTCATAAATCAAGTCAGCATTTTTAGCATTTCATCAGAAATTCCCAATGAAATTAGTGTTAATTAAATGTAAACAAAACTAGAATTATCTGCTTTTGAATTCTTTTCTCAAATAAAAGTAGTCTAGACCATCCAGTAAAATAAAAATTGAAAATTATTTGTTCAAAAGAGAGGCCAATCTGGCTTAGGAAGAGCCTGAAGGCTAAAATTTTTTTTTTTTTTTTTTTTTTAAACAGAGTCTCACTGTGTTGCCGTGGGTGGAGTGCCATGGTGTCACAGCTCATGGCAACCTCAAACTCTTGGGTTTAAGCAATTCTCTTGCCCCAAGTAGCTGGGACTACGGGCACCTGCCACAATGCCCAGCTATTTTTGTTGTTGTTGTAGTTGTCATTGGTTAGCAGGCCCAGGCCAGGTTTAAACGCCATAGCCCTGGTGTATTTGGCTGGTGCCCTAACCACTGATTTACAAGCGTCAAGCATGAAGGCTAGAATTTTTAATGAAGACAGATTTATTTGAAAGAACAAACTATGTCTTTACTAACAAGTAAAATAAGTTAATGAAAATTTGTAATGAACCTATGCTACAAAAGATATCATAAATATACTTGTTCTGTGTATAGGAGTTAATTTTTGAAGTCCTTAATTCATTTACCTTGGTTTGGAGAAAAGATGTTTTTAAACTGAGTTTACTTTCCAAGTGAGATCCAAAAAAATAGTAACCAGAGACTTTTTTCCTCCGATCAAGTGGCCATTTCAGAATTATAAATTCTGAATTGATTGGCTTAATACATTTTTACTAATTCTATTTTCTATTATTGCATGCAAAATATTTTTCTGTTTTATAAAACAGCCCAATTGACGTTTGATCTGTTTTGTGGACATATCTTGAGAAATTTAAATAAAGTATTTGGAGTTTAGAACCGTGTATTATTATTATTATTTTTAGAGACAAGAGTCCCACTTTATCCCCTCAGTAGGATGCTGTAAAGTCACAGCTCACAGCAACCTCCAACTCCTAGGCTTAGGTGATTCTCTTGCCTCAGCCTCCCAAGTAGCTGGGACTACAGGCACCCACCACAACTCCTGGCCATTTTTTTATTGCAGTTTGGCCAGGGCTGGGTTCGAACCCGCCACCCTTGGTATATGGGGCTGGTGCCCTACCCACTGAGCCACAGGTGCTGCCAAAAATGCATATTATTTTGATTTGGTGAAGTTTGAAAAGGCATTAAAAAAGTGAAATATTCAAATTTGCGAGGTAAATCCTGACTGATTTAATAATCCCTTGCTGACTGAGAATATTGATTCCTGAGAGAATTGCTTAAATTTTCTTCATCTGAGTGATGGAGTTTTTTCTTTTTTGCCAAACCAAAAACCTAATCTGCTTTTAATTCATTTTTAAAGTGTCTTGAATATTGTTTTGACATAACTAGGAATTGAGCAATATCATTTGTAGGAGAAATGGCTAATTTTTTCTTTCATAGCAACATTTTGGTAACTTGTTTTTATGGAGGGAAGCAAGGTTATGAATAAGGTATGAAAGGACAGTGGGTTTTTTTTGTTTTTTTTTTTCTGCTTTTCATTTAGATTTGAGTATAGGTATGACCAGTCAGGATATTCACTTCAGATACAATCCTGAGGATTCATGGTAAGGATCTGACTGAAGTGAACTTGGGAAGCTGTCTAAGAATTGAGTTCCACATCTTAACTCTTGCTCAGTTGCTTGATATAACAGCTCACTTGATGCTGAGTTTAGACAGCTCTTACAGTTTCCTCTGCACCAGGTTAAACAGAATTACCCTTTCAAAGAGCTTCCCTGCTGAGATGCAGAGTAGGAGTAATAGAAGAATGTGAGATGTCCTGTAAGGTAGTAATTAAACAAGGAAAGCCAAACTATAGAGGGAGCTGGTTGTCTTTAAGATAACTGAAAGAAACTCTTGTAACTCTCCTTTTTAGTCTTCCTGTTGCTCAGTGAATATGTTGGTAGACTGTTAAAGATGCTGTCAAACATGAAATCAAGTCTTTCAACATAAGAGATTCTTATTTCTGAAATGCTATTTAAGTTTATGTAGATGTTTATTCAAAGTATACATATATATTCTTATTCTAATATTGTTTTATAAAGTTAACTATAACAAACTGCTGGAATAACCTCATTTTTTGGTGAAATTGGTAGATTATTAAATTTGAAATGAATTTAATTTTGGAAACTATAGTATTAACACCTCAGTTTACAAAAATTTCTCTAATAAAAATTGTTTGCTCATAACTTTTTTAGTAAACTATTTAAAAATACTTGATCACATAACACTTATTTGATTATAATTAATTATTAGAGATTTTTAGGAGCACCTCAGATTTATTGACTCATCACAGACAAAACTGGTCACATTATTTAAGAGATGTTTGAAGCCCAGAGTAGCAAATTTTATTAGTTTTTTGTATTATTTTATAAGCATCATAATAAATTAGAGCATTAAGCAGGAGCCCTCTTAAATCTTTGGACACAGAAGAATCTGGTAATAATGTGATTCAGTTCATTTATTGGACACATGAAGTGTCCAACAGTAGTGGAAACTACTATGTATGTCAAGTTATTTTTTAAGTGCCTTTTTTTTTTTTGAGACAGTCTCACTCTTGTCATCCTGGGTAGAGTGCTGGGATGTCATAGCTTATAGCAACCTTAGACTCTTGGGCTTGAGCAGACCTCTTGCCTTAGCCTCCAAGTAGCTGAGACTACAGGCATGTACCACTAGGCCCAGCTAGCTTTTTTTCTTTCTTTTTTTTTTTTTTTGAGACAGAGTCTCACTTTGTTGCCCTTGGTAGAGTGCTATGATGTCACAGCTCACAGCAACCTCCAGCTCTTGGGCTTAGGTGATTCTTTTGCCTCAGCCTCCCAAGTAGCTGGGACTACAGGTGCCCTGCTATTTTTTGTTGCAGTTTGACAGGGGCCAATTTCGAACCCACCACCCTCAGTATATGGGGCTGGCGCCCTACTCAATGAGCCACGGGTGCCGCCTGCTTTTTTCTATTTTTAATAGAGTTGGGGTCTTACTCTTGCTCAGGCTGCTCTTGAACTCCTGAGCTTAAGCAGTCCACTTACCTTGGCCTCCCAGAGTGCTAGGATTATTGCCTTCTTTAAGAACAACTTTACCTCCAGAAGCTTACAGTGTAGTAGAGATGATAGGCATATAAACATAAGTTGAAGTATGATTAGACTGTAGAAATGTATATAAGATACAGCGAAGTTCAAAGAAGGACATGTTTGATAACCAGGCGAAAAGGGAAGTAAGGGAAGGCTTCATGAAGGAAGTATGGATTAAGTCATTTTAAAGGAATTTTTAAATAATGAAAATTCTGATAGAGGAACAGACAGACACAAGGTAATAACAAATGATGAAAACTGCTCTCTGAAGGGCAGCTTGGCAATGTACATGAGCTCAAAATGTTCTTTTTTGACCCAGTAATTCTAGTTTTAGGGATTTTAATCTATGAACATAAATCTTTTGGCAAATCTGATTATCTTTTGAATCCATCTCCTTTTCATAATCCATTACCACCCTAATTTAAACTATCATTTTTGGACAGATTTACTACTCTAGCCTCCTAATCTTGGTTTATCCCAATCCACTCTGTCCTCTTCTAATTTGTTTTCCACATAGTAATCAGAGGGATCTTTTCAAAATGCAAACCTGATTATGTTACCCTACTACTTGATATGCCTCAGTTTTCCATTGCCTTTAGAATATAGACAAAACTCCATACGTTACGCGGTGGCATCTACCAGTCTTACAAGGTCTTGCATAGTCTGGACCCCCTTTCCTTTCTGTCGGGTCATGGCTTGAGCCATGTTCTTCTTGCCTTGCTCTTTGTTTTCCAGTCATATTGGCCTTATTTCGGTCCTTTATTCTTGCCATGCTCCCTTCCACAATGAGGGCTTTGTACCTGCTGTTCCCTCTGCCTAGAATGTTTTTCCTTTTCTGTCACCTAAACTCTAATTTATCTTTCCTCAGGGAAGCCTTCCCTGTCAGAGACTCTCAAAGCACAAGGAACTCTCCTTCATAGCACTTGCTACAATAGTAATTTTATTTATGTCAGAGATTAATGTCTGTTTTTTTCCCAGTAGATAGTAACCTTCAGAAACACTGGTAACGTCTTTCTTTTTGCTCACCATTATAAAGTAATGCTTGCCACAGTTTTTGAAACCCAACTCAAGCATTTTTTGTAATAATCAATAGATGATAGTCATCACAGAGAACAACCCCAAATGTCCCAACAGTTGCATAAATTGGGCTTATTCGTATAGTAGAATATTATGTGTTTAAAACCATGTTTTTGAAGAATATATATCATGGGAAAGTGCTGTCAGTATATTACATGAAAAAAATTGGTTTACAAAATAGTCACTATTGCAAAAAACAAAATATACCAAAGTATAGAAACACAGCTTGATTATCTCTGGAAGGCACTTTTTTACTTTCAGATTTTCTGCAGAAAAATATGTATTTTATAATTTGAAAAAAATCTATCCATGTAAAAAATTAAGAAAAAACTGGATTTCTAGATATAGTTCAGAAGTACAGTAAAAAAGACATGAGCTTTATAATGGGCTTCAAGATAAATATCAACCAAAATTCATGATCATACAATAATATTGTTGAACTCGATTATGTAAATTCCACTTAGGAACTGCAAACCAATTCTTATAGCAAGCCAGTAATTTCTGGTTTTGTAATACCCATCTACTTATAAAGTGATTTTAATTTTTAAATGTTTTGAAAAGTAACATAGTTTTGGCACATCAGCAGTGAAACAGAGTAAAGGTCAGAAAGTAACTCAAATATATGTGAGAACTTAATATAGGTCGAGCATTCCTTCATTTAAAAATTCAAAATCTAGGGCAGCACCTGTGGCTCTAAGGAGTAAGGCCCTGGCTCCATATGCCAGAGGTGGTGGGTTCAAACTGAGTCCCGGCCAAAAAAAAAAAAAAAAAAAGTGAAAAAAATTCAAAATCTAAAGTGCTCCAGACTCTGAAACAAGTGGAAAAGTCCACACTTGACCAGAGAGTCAAAACAGTCAAAACTTTGTTTCTTGCACAAAATTATTAAAAATTGCTCTGTGTATAAGGTTAGTATGTGAAACATAAATGAATTTTGTGCTTAAACTTGGGTCTGATACCCAAGATATCTCATTATGCATATGCAAATATTCCAGAATACAAAACAATCTGAAATTCAAAACATTTGTAGTCCCAAGGGTTTTGAGTTAATATTTAACCTTATGTGAAGATGGATGCTACCTTTATCCATCTATGAATAGGGAGAAGAATTATTTGACATATAGGATTGGGATAGCCAGTAGTCATTTGGAAAACCAAAAAGTTGGCTTCAAGAAGAGTCAAAGATTTCAATGTAAAACAAAAACCTATAATTAGTTTTGGTGTAATCCAGAAATGATAAAGGCTTTTCACAGTATAAAATAGAACTGATGCTGAATTGCTGAATTTTATGATATAAAAGGAAAATTCTGTATGAGGAAAAAATTCTGTAAGAGAGAAACAGACCAGTAAACTTCAAAGGACTGGTTTCTGCTTAATAAACAGAGAGCTTCTAGAAAATAATCCAGTAGCAAATGAGCAAAGAGAATTCATATGAAAAGATGGACAATTTTGTTTATAATAAAGATGTAAATTAAAATTGGAGCATGCTATTTATCACCTGTCAAGTGTGCAAAGATTGGTTGCATAGTATAATTTGGGGACAGGTAAAAGAAAAGAAAATGGGCAGCCTCATACATCGCTGGTGGGAATATAAAGAGTTCATGTTCTATGGAAATCAATTTGGAAATAGTTGTCCAAATTAGCACATATATTTTGCTCTGGCAATTCCATTCTAAGATTTTTTCCTCTAGAAGATTTTTGCATTTGTCAAAAAATAAGTGAGTATATTTGTGGCAGCATTATTTGTCATTGCAAAAGATTAGAAACCTAAACTTTATAGGGGAGTGGTTAAGTAAACTATGGTTTATCTGTTCACTGGAATACTAGACAGTCCTTACAAATAATGAGGTAATACTATGTGTACTGCTATGGTGCTGCATCTAATGAGAAAAAATAAAAGATGTAAGACTCTGTGTGTAGTATGCTCCTATTTATGTGATTTAAATATGCATATGTAGGTAGCTATAGAATGTACTGTTGTCTCTGGAAGTATACACAAGAGTTTGGTGAAAATGATTGCCTCCAGTGTAGAAATGGTTACCTTGAGAACAAAAGTGGATTAAATTTTGGGGGTGTACTGTTTGGTAACTTTTCAAATTTTTTTTTGCCATGTGCATGTAATACCTATAAAGAGTTAACATTTTTAAGTTATGTTATACTTACAGAAGTGAATCAGTAAGGAAGAAAATAATAAAAGGCTGTAATAGTTGTTATAAACAAATATTTACTGTAATATGCATTTAATGTTAGATTTTTGTTAGAGCTCTTCTAATTTAGTTGATGTTACATGACTCACTGGAGAGTAGCTCTAGTGGAATGGGGGCGGTAGGGAGACTGGGGTTCCTGTAAACAAACAGGATTATGAGTGACAACCAGCAGTCACTGCTACTTTTGATACTTTTAGCACATTAAAGGACGTGCTTTACTACCTGGAATCTACTTTAACAACCAGCCACAGTGTGCAGTTGCCTCTTGTGAGAAAGGGATCATGGAGGCTGCTATAGGAGTTTGTATTCGGGTGCCACCCCGTGCAAGGTGCAGCCCACTAATAATGAGAGGACAGGGACTCAGGGAGGGTACCCCTTTGGGGCCACAACTCCAAGCCTGAATCTCCGGGTACACTGATACTGGTTCCTGCTCCCCATGTATATTTGATGTGCCATTTTAAATTGGTGCAAGGTGATTGCTTAAAAGTACGCACTTGTTTTGTATAAGGAAAACTGGCATCTAGTTAGGCAGGCTCATGTCCAGTGTCCTATAGTTGGCTGGTGTGAGGCTGGATTTGAAAATTGAGGATCTTGACTCTCCGCTCTCACTGCCTCACACTTACCCCTCAACCCTGAAGGAATATTGGAGGAAGGGATTAATGATAATTGAAAGATAAAGATATAGAACCTTGGAGGAATTATTAAAAGAATTGCATGTAAATAGTTTAGACATCTTTGAAGGCATACTATGTCTAATGTTTAGTATCTTTTTTGTAGAATAGATTATAATAGGATGATTTTAGCTATATCTTTTAAGAAATGTATAATAGATAAAAGTAAGACTATACTAGTTTAGGAATATAGGATAGGTATAAACAAAAACTGATATGAAAATTATGTGTATGTAGTTTCCGAAAAAAGGGAGGAGGAGCAGGGAATGTATGAGGGCTTTCAGATCTCTGGTGTTATAATTAAATTTTCTCTTCTCTTGCTTTTGGTTGGATTAAAATTTACTCAATTAAAATTAATAAGTCAGCTTGGCACCCATAGCTTAGTGGTTATGGCACCAGCCACATACACTGAGGCTGGCGGGTTCGAACCATGCCCAGAACCTGCTAAACAACAATGACAACTATAACAAAAAATAGCCGGGTGTTGTGGTGGGTGCCTGGAGTCAAGCTACTTGGGAGGCTGAGGCAAGAGAATCGCTTGGAGAAGCTCAGGAGTTTTGAGGTTCCTGTGAGCTGTGACTCCATGCACTCTACCAAGGGTGACTTAGTGAGATTATCTCAAAAAAAAAAAAAAAAAAGTGAAAAATGATTCAGATTTTTTAAGTAGGTTTCAGAGGATGTTCCCATCAGCCCTAGATGTTTGAAAGAAATACTTAGAAACTTATGAAGTGAAAAATGGACTATGATATGAGTTAGATTACATTGGTGCCTGGCTGCCATGGTGGTACTAAATAACAGAAGACATCATAGGAGTTAAGGAATAGTGAACTTTGGGTAAAATTGTGTTAACTTGTAATTACATGTAAATACACGTAAGGCAGGAATGGGTGTCTAAAGCAGTTAAAAAGAACTCCACTGTCCAAATGTGATGTGGATTTATTGAGACAAAAAAAATTATAACTGAAATTAAGACCTTTTTTGTTTGTAGGTTTTGTTGTTTTTTTTTGTTGTGGGGTTTTTTGGTCATTCCTTTTAAGCTTTTCAGATGATCTGTATTTTCTTCCAATTCTCTGTAGATTTTCATATTTCTTTTTTTAAATGAAAAATATTTTTCTGCTTAATTAGTATTGGTAAACTGGACTGTTTTTGTAGCAAAAATTTGAATGCCTAGCAAAGTAAGTTCTGACAAAAATGGATAGCAATTGTCAATGGAAAATTTAGATCCTATTTTTTTTTGTCAATTCTGTTTTCTTTTTAGACAATGTTATTGTCTAAAAAGAAACCATTTCTTTAGTTTTCAGAAATTCTAAGAATTTGAGGTCAATTACTTGGGGATAGTTAATTTTCTTTGGGTGTAGAGAGCATTGCTATATAACTTTAGTTTTCAGAAATACTAAGAATTTGAGGTCAATTACTTGGGGATAGTTAATTTTCTTTGGGTGTAGAGAACATTACTATATAAATGATTCAAATAATAAAAGTATGTTACCTCAAAAATGCCTTGTGTAATATATAATAAGTTTTCTGTTTTCTTCCATTTATTACAATTACCAAGGAAATATAATAAAAATTAAAAGAAATACCTTTTTGCATAGATAATAATTTATACATTAAAATAATTTATATATTAAATTACATTTTGTTTGAGATGGTGAAATGAAAGACTTTGTAAATACGAATACATGTTGATATGTGAAAGAATGTAAAGTTAAAACATGTTGGCATACTCCTAGTTTCTCAGAACAAGAAAATGACTAATCTAAATTTCATTTCAGAATAAAAACCAAGACAAGCCACATAAAAGCAACCTAAAAATTAAACTGTCATCATATTATTTGTTTTAAAACTATGGAATAATATATCTGAGGAAGATTTCTCTCAAAATTGTTTTTCTCAATTTCAAGTAAGTAATTTATTTTGGTTAATATATTGGGGGTGAGGGGTGGTGGGGGTGAGCTTGGCATTGAAGTTGGTAAATCCTACTCATCCTTACAAAGTAATAACTCAGTTATCACCCTCCTTAAAGCCTCTTTAAAGACTCCTTTGCCCACTTCCAGAAGACTAATCTCCTTGGTTTTCTAAGTCCTGTCCGCCTTCCATATTTCTGTTAAAGGATTTCTTAGGTTGAGTATTGAGTTTGTCTGAAGAATAGTCACCTGGCACTACCCTCGGTGCTCCCTCCCCTGTGCTCTACAACCTCACTGCCTTCTGCTTCTACGAGACTCTGAGCAAGTTATTTTACTTTTATGAGCCTTAATTTCCTCCTCTGTAAAATGAGTTTTAATAATTTCAATCACACAGGATTATTAATGAATAAGATAACGAGCAACTGTCTAGCATATATAGTAACATAAATGGTACTTTCTTTACTCTTCTATCTTCAGAATCTACCACAATTATCTCATGTATACCAAGCACCCTTTAAAATGTTTGAACTGAATTGAAATGAAAAATGCATTTTTTGTAGAATTTATTTATTCCTCTTTTTAAGACAAACTAAAACACCTGCACATTCTGGTGGAAGGCATTTTGCTGTTGGTTAGTGTCTTATATGACTATAGGCTAGGCAATTGTCTGTTTAAATGCTTTTCTAAAATTAGATTTTTTTTTTTTTTATGCAAATCCCCCATCCAGGCCTGATTTTTCTTTTTTAACTGTTTATGTGTATGTATACATACAGAGAGAAGTGTCTGTGCCTGATCTTTCCACGCCAAAAAAAAAAAAAAAAAAAAAAAAAAACCCGTTTTAAACCTTTGTACAAGGAAAAACCCCAGTTTTCCAATGGGGCAGATTTGTTTAAGTATTAATAT
>CAUYPK010073157.1:0-37700 GCA_963574355.1 Loris lydekkerianus | reverse complement strand
AAACAGGAGGAATCACGCTACCAGACCTCAGACTTTACTACAAATCGATAGTGATCAAAACAGCATGGTATTGGCACAAAAACAGAGAAGTAGATGTCTGGAACAGAATAGAGAACCAAGAGATGAATCTAGCTACATACCGTTATTTGATCTTTGATAAGCCAATTAAAAACATTCAGTGGGGAAAAGATTCCCTATTTAACAAATGGGCAAGGGTTTCTTGAGTAATGCCCCAAAGCACAGGCAGCCAGAGCAAAATTGGGCAAAGGGGATCATGGAAAGCTAAAACACTTCTGCATAGCCAAGGGAACGTTAAACAAAATGAAGAGACCACCCACAGAATGGGAGAAGATCACTGCAAACTTCCCATCTGAAAAGAATAAATAATCTACAAGGAGCTCTAATAGCTCAATGGGAAAAAATCAAATAATTTGCATTAAAAAACAGACAAGGGATCTGAACAGGCATTTCTCAAAAGAATGCATAAAAACAGCCAACAGTTTTATGAAAAAATGCTCAACATCATTAGCCATCAGAGGAATGCAAATCAAAACTTCAATGAGACATCATCTCACTATGGTTAAAATGGCTTCTACTAAAAAGTCAAGAAATAACAAACTCTGATAAGAATGTAGAGAAAAGGGAACCTTTATACATTATGGGGAATGTAAGTTAGCACAACCACTATGGAGAACAGGGTGTAGGGTCCTCAAAAAAATAAAAATAGAATTACTATATAAACCCTCCAATCCCACCACTAGGTGTATATTCAAAGAGCAGAAATAGATATATGGAAATGACATTTTCACTCCCATGTTTATTGCAGCACTATTCACAATAGACACAACTGGGAATCAACCTCAGTGTCCATCAACGAATGACAAATTATGGTACAAATACACAATATAATGTTATACAGCCACACAAAGGAGCGAAAAATCCTGCAACAACAGAGATGGAGCAGGAGAACATTATGTTAAGTGGAATAAGCCCAGCACAGAAAGAGAATTCTTGCACATTCTCACTAGTATGTGAAAGCTGAACACTAGAACAATTGTTCTCAAGGAGACAGAGTAGAATGATGGTTATCAGAAGGTGGGAAGGGTAGCAAGGAGGGGAGGATAAGTGGGAATGGTTAACAGGTACAAAAATACAGCTAGTTAGATAGAATAAAAAAATTCAATAGCACAACAAAGTGATTGTAATCAGCAATAAGTTAAGGTATACTTTAATATAAATAAAAGAGTGGTATTGGAATGTTGGTAACACAAAGAAATGATAATGATACCTCAATTACCTGATTTGATCAATTTACATTGTATGCCTGTATCAAAATATCACATGTCTATAGATATATGTGACATGTATATTCCAATAATAATTAAAAATAAAAAATTTTAATGAACCACAATTTGGAAAAAATACCTGTTTTTCACAAGCTTTCAAACATCCTTCTAAATTATATATATATGTATATATATTTGAATTTATACATATGTATACATAAATTAAATGTAGTAATAGCGATAGTATGTAGATCTTTCTTTATATTCCTTTATATAAATGGCCACAAGCCTTTGGATAGCCAAAGCAAATAAATTATCAAGCATAAAATCAAGTCATCTCTCACAGTAAACAGAGAAAGAAAAATCAACTTTCAGAACCTAGAAACAAGACTGCCTGCTAATGGGCTGCCCTCCCCACCACCACCCCAGTGGAGACCAGAGCATTCTCCATACACATCTGCGAGTAAATGACATATAAACCTGGTTGTGAACAAAAGAAAAACGACAACTTTTTGTAGCATGAAGGAAGGGTAAAAGTAAAATATCATCAACATCAAGTGGATTTTTTTTATTTTTATGGATTTTACATTTTAAACACATATGTCATGACATTTTAATGTAGCAGTTCTGAAATGGAGAAAAAGCACATTGATTTTGTGCCCCAGAGAAAAATAAACAACAGCACTTTCAGAAAAGGCTTTGGCCTGAAATTCCCTCGAGCAATACAAAAGACATTTACCCCAAACTGAATAATGTTGGTAAAGACTGCACCTCCTTGACCACTCTTTCAATATAAATATTCTGGTTTGATCCTTGGAATGAGATCATCCTGATGCCCAAGCTGTAACAGGAGGTATTCATGAAAAATTGTCCTAAATTCAGATTAACATAAAGAGTATCATCAAATCTAGAGTAATCTGAAACAATACAGCATCAATAAAGAAAGATCAAACAGTATCCTTCATGTAATTAGCTAAAACTTCAGCAATTGCCAGAGAAAATTTTACTGAGGCTTAAAATATTAAAATACATAGCCACATAGCATATTTTAAATATTTTCCCTATCTAAAATTATTTCCTTTCTGCCGTTAGTTTTGTTCTAGATATACTTTTTGTGATGTTTTTCAGTAACTCTGAAGTGAAATGAGAGAAAATACTTTTGTGAGGATTAAACTAAATGTTAAAAAAGTTTTTTAAAAAATGCCAAGTCCACCTTTGATGCAGGTAAAACCTATTAAATGATGATAGACGGTGCACTTGGCCACAGAGGAATTATTCAACTTCAAGCTTTCAATGTAGCCATCTGAAAATTCTTTTTTTTTTTTTTCTTGCCCAAAGCAATATATAATTTTATTTTTTTTCTTTTTTATTAAATCATAGCTATGTACATTGGTATGATCATTGGGCATCACACTAGTTTCACAGACCGGTTGACACATTTATATCACACTGGTTAACATAGCCTACCTGGCAATTTCACAGCTATTGTGTTGAGACATTTACATTCTACATTTACTAAGTTTCACATATACCATTGAAAATTCTTACTGAAGCATGCACAACCTGAAGTCTACTAGGCAAATAAACTTTACATTTTCACCTTCAGAGAAAGTAAAATAATATTTATATGCAAAAGTATACAAATATTATACATTTTTCTATATTATATGTAGAAAAACTCTTCTAACTCCACCAAAATAAATACACTGGAATCTCATTGGAATGCCCTAATTGGGATGTATAACATGAGAGATGTATCTTGACATCCTTCAACTCAATTATAATTTTGACAATGGAAAGCTCTCATTTACCACTAAAAAATTACAAATGAAGAAATATTCCTTCCTTGTTTCTATATTTTTCTCTCTGATCATAATAGAAACTTCATGTGTAGGACCCTCAGATTAAGAAAGCCTCTTCCCAGAACAAACTGGGAGCACATGGCAAATTCCACCAAGTAGAGAGGAGAGCCAAATAAAGGGAAGAGAACTCCTTTAACAGTGTGACGAAGAGGTTTCCACTCCTCCACACCCTTCTAAATCCATTTCAACCAAGAAGCCCACAGGCACCTGCAGTCAGTGTTTACAAGAGGGAGGTGAGTGTGAGGGGCTTCCTGCCCTTCCCATGATGTCCTCTGGTCCACCGGGTGCTCTATGGGGACAGGCCTTTCCCACCAGGCACCTGCACCATTACCTGTGGCCACTGCCGCAGAAACACTGTGAGTTTTCATCTGCATTTGCGATAAGACTTTCTAGGGAAAGCTCAAGTGGGGATTTGTAATTTCTTATTATGGGATGTTTCATACTTTGAGATCCAAAACAGTGACAGCTTAATTCAGCTGGCATTATTGCTCTCCAAAGTTATTTTTAATTTATTAGAGTTTTCACAAACAAACTAGCTGGGTCAGATTTGCTGGCCTTGCGTCCATACTGAGGTTTATTTTCTATTTTACGTTTGACAATCTGAGCATCTCAGAAATGTCAGCAGAAATCTTATAATCTGCCCAAATTCATTTTCAGTTGAGTCAAGCCATCTCCAAAAGACCAAATTATTTAATATAAATACTCTGTGTTTCAAATAAAAAAACCTAAACTTTGGCATTTTTCAGTCAACTATTTATTCACATTAATAAAATAGCTTGATACTTTCTTGTGATTCAGTCAAAATGTAAAAATGAGCATAAAATCAATTTTGTCAACACTTTGGCATTAGCATGATGTGTTCTGTTGAAACTGAACTTGTCAGGTTTTCTAGACAAAAGCTGAAGGAGAAAATATAGCAAATATTGTATATTAAGTGCATGGTTCACTCTCTGTTCTCTCCTGTGACAGTTTAAAAACAAACAAACAAACAACCCCAGGAGGGTGAAGGAACAGTAGCAAGTATGTAAAAGCCAAAATATGTCAAATTTTTGGAAGATGAAAACCAGATGGATAGTGGTTAGTTAATTATTAAAACAGGACAAACAAAACTGAAAAGTGAGAAACTGGATACTCCTGCTGCAGGGCACACCAGGAAGAAGCAGGAAAATCAGAGTCAGAGAAAGACTGGGGAGCACAAGATGCTTCAGAACGTGGGCACCACGGCAAGGCTGACAAGTAGAAGGAATGTTTGAAAGTTAGTGTCAAGGGACAGTTAGACTTCTGAATTTTCAGACACATGCTCAAAAATACTACCTCTCTTCTAATTATACCTAAAACAACAAATGGGGAGGGGTGTAATAAGGAGGATATAAGGCATAGAAAATAACGGCTTATCTTCATGGAGAGCTAAAGGGAATGCCCAAGATGATGGTCAGAGGGAAACGCCACGTTGACGACTTACACAGGTGCACACAGGAGGCAGCGTCCTAGACAAGGACGATGTGGGCACCAGAGAAGATGTCTCTGAATAAAGGGAAGAGCACCTGGAAGGTCATCTAATACAGCTGGCCTCCATGAAATGCAACCTTTCTTTTAATAAACTTATTTAGGAAAAATTTTAGATTTACAGGAAAGTTAGCAAAGATAGTATACTAATTTCCTGTGTACCTCTCACTCCGTTTCCACATGTTTAGCATCTTGAATTATCATGTACACTTGCCAAAACCAAAAAACTATTAGTATTTCATAGTTAGCTAAACTCCAGACTTTATTTGGATTTTACCAGATTTTCTATAATATTAATATCCTCTCTCTTTGAGGATCTGTTCCCAGGCTACCAAATTACATTTAGGGCTCCTGTCTCCCCAGTCTTTTCTGCCTCTCACAGTTTCTCGGGTTTTTCTTGCTTTCATTCAACAGTCTGAGGCATACTGGCAGCTACTGGGTTTGTCGAATGCTTTTCTCATAATGAGATTGATTAGACTGCAAATAAATTTCATCTCCTACTGTGGCAGTATATTTATTATATACTATATATACATATCATTTAAATTTATCTGTTAGATTAATTTCATATATTTACTTAGTTACGCCTTTCTTTCTATCAGCACATGAACTCCTGTGCCTTTGCGCACTTTGGGTTATTATTCAACACTCCATTTTTGGTTTGTTACTCTGGTTGTTCCAGCTTTGGCTCATGGAAACTCCTTGTTTTTGTGTCTCTTTGGCATGACCATGGCTTTAGCTTTTAGAGTACTTCTTCACTATCTGGTACTATAAGATGCTCCATGCTAATCTAGCATTTTCCCTGTCCTAGTCCTAGAGTCATTCATTTCTCTAAGAACCATTGATTCCTTTCACTGGAAAATGGCATTCAGAAACCAAGACCCCTGTGTGCCATGCATGTTCATTGCTAGCAGCACTTCACTGCTTTTGAGCCAGGGAGGAGCATTTTACAGTTTTGGCAGAATGCTGGTGGAGAACCAGTGATAGGTGCACGCACAGAGAACAATGCAAGCCAAAGAAGCAATTTTTTATTTAAGGGGAAACAAGTTACAAAAAACTGTAACAAAAAATCTGTATAGCAATATTTTTATTTTTCAAATACACTATATGGTTTCATTTTAATCAAAAAACTAAAATAGCCATATGGTAAGAATGAGATCAGAAGTAGTTGTGGTTTTTATTAATAGTGGATGTTCCTTCTCAAATGGAGAGTTGATAAAAAAAAAAAAAGAAGAAGAGAGAAAGTAGATGTTCTCTGAATACAAATTCTCATTTTCCATAGGAAAACTGTAAAAAGAAATAGTAGTGTATGCATTTTATATAGAATATGGTTATAAATGTCATATTTATAAAATAAAATGTAAAGACATAGATAAAGTCTTGAAAATTTTTACCCTGGGGAGTAGAAGAAGCATTAAACTATTTTTAATTATTATATTATTATATTTTAAATTTTTCCCACAACAGAAAAAAAAAAAAAACTTTGAAAATCAGTTACCTAGGGCCACTAGGTGTTGTTGGGTTGTGCTTGTTCTTCTTTAGTATAATTTTTAAACATTCTAAAATACTTACGCATTTCCTCAATAATTGAAGAACACCCTCATAAAGTAGTAAAAGCGCACAGAGTAGCAACTAATACTTTGATAAAAGTAATGGAGTTAAAATAAACTTAATTTAAAAGGAAAGTCTGACCCACAATTCTAGAAATAGAAATTTATCTTGGGGAAAAAAATCTTTGGTTATCTAATAATAATATGAGGAGAAAGGATAAAAGTCATGCTTTAGGTGTGAATTATGAAGAAAGCTTTTATACCACACAAATACAGTTTATACAAGAAAAAATAAAAATAAAATATTTAAAATATCTGCCTGTCAGTGTGTATATATAAACCAGTTTTGGACATGCCCTAGTTCTCTAAAACCCTCAACTTTCTCAACAGTGAAGTGTACATAATCAGGGTACCTCCCTCATAAAAAGCAGCAAGGGGTAAGTAATAGCTTATGTCTAAAATACTCAAAATCAGACCAGAAAGATGGCCACTCAAGACAATAGCTGCTGGATCATCTCAGAAGAAAAATTTTTAGATGAAAAGGAAAAAATAAACAATCACAGATTGGGTGTAATTCTGAGGGAAAAGTACCAGACCTTATAAGAGATTCCATAGAAACAAGCTCTGGAGTAGAACAAAAAGGAGCAAGACATTAGCAGAGGTCAATACTCCTGAGGCCTGGGACCCAGCAAATGGAGAGATTTGTTTCTCCCTTGGTCACATTTCAGGTAGTCAGTAGGCTCCTGAGCTTCTGAAAAGACTTTGTACCATTAAGAGGTGCTTCTTCCTCTCTGTTGGGGCTTCCACAGAGAATGGGCATCTAACCTTGCTTCTTAAAGACCTGCGGAGGACTATGGGGTGCTCAGATGGTGAGCTTCTTGCTCACTGGCTCTCACAGAGCAGTTCACACCCCAAAGCAGAGAGACATCAAACATGCTTGAGCAACTCAGAACCAGCACTCATCTCCTTAGCATGGTCAGGGATTGATCTTTGAGAATCTTTGGGAAGGCACACAGGCTAGATCTCATACCCCCAGCACTCAATTGTGTTGCATAGGGACACAGTAGGAGAGATTTATGAACTAATCTCAGAAGGCAAAGGAGCCCACCTGGGCAGGATTGAAAAGAGCACAGCACAGGTCCCAATCACAGTGTACTTGTGAAACTCCCTTTATCCAGGAAAGCAGTGCTGTCAGCTCAGGGAAGGATCCTTGGTGGGGAAGCTCCCACCCTGCAACACCTTTGCTGGGAACGAATCTCAGCCTGCCTGCCAACAGATGCCAGGAGGATACCACAGAGCAGGGAAGGTGGGATAAGAGTGAAACCCACTCCCAACAGTAAGACTACAGATCTCAGATGGTCCTTGCATCCAGAATTTCTACCTCAGCCTCTCCCTGACAGTTTACCCCAGAAGGCTGGGAGTGGATTTTTGACCCTGGTTGGAACAACTAGCTTACCAGCTTCTATGGAGCCTGAGGGAAGCCCATACAGCCCAGACCTGCCCAGCCTCCTTCCCTCACTTGCTTCTGCTGTGGTGGCAATAGGACTCACCTGGAAGGTCCAGGGACCCACTTACCCCTGGGGTATTTGAGTGCTTCTCCTCAGGGGCTAGAGCTGGTCACAGGTCTCAAAAACAACACTGAAGCTTATTCCTTTTGGCAAGCACCACATATTGAAAAGGAGGTCAATTTGCACACCCCTTTACAGCATTTACTGACTCAATAATACAAGATGATCTTTATTCTTACCCATGGTTACCACCTACCACCACCTAGAGATTAAACTGGATGTGCCAAGATAATTCATACCATTAAGACCACAGGAAAGGAGAAAGGATCTCAAAGATCTCCATCCATCCTCATCAATGAGAGACAGGGAATCTGCCCACATACATAGCCCATCACTGTTGCAGACTAAAAACAACTAGTAACTGAGAAAACCACCACACTAAGTATATCTGTAACCAAGGCTTCCATTCAGAACACATATCATCATCAAAGTACCCACACACAAAGCCAAAGGTTCTTACCCCACATTAAAATACCAATGTCATACATTGAGGATCTAAAAAAAAAAAAAAATCTACATTTTGTATGGAACCAGAAAAAAAGCCCAAATAGCCTATGAAATTCTATGAAAAAAGAAAAAATCAGAAGGCATGACATTACTAGAGGTCAGGATATATTATAAGTCTGTAGTAATTAAAATGGCATGGTATTGGCTTAAAATAGAGACATAAATCTGTGGAACAGAACAGAGAATTTAGAGATAAACCAGCCTCCTATCGCCACCTGATCATTTAAAAAAGCAAACAAGAGCATTCTCTGGATAAAAGAATCCCTGTTCAACAAATGCTGCTAAAAGAATTAGCCACATATAAAAGACTAAAATTCAACCTACATCTCTCACAACTTACTAAAATTAACTCATGATGAATAAAAGATTTAAATCTAAGACATGAAACTATAAAAACCTATAAGGGTTTTTATTGGCCCAGGGAAAGAATTTATGAAGAAGAAGACCCCATTGGCAATTGCAGCAAGAACAAAAATAAATTATAGGGATGCTATCAAGCTAAAAACTTTCTGCAGAGGTAAGAACACCATCACAAGGCAAAGAGACAACCTGCAGCATAGGACAGGATAGTAGCACACTATACATCCAATCTACAAAGAACTCAAGCAAATCAATAAAAGATCAAATAACTAGGAAAGAGACACAAACAGAAACTTTTCTCATGAGGACAGATGAATGGCCAGCAAACACATGAAAAAAGTGCTCATTGTCCCTAATCATTAGAGAAATGCAAATTAAAACCACCCTGAGATGTCATTTAGCCCCAGTGAGAATGGCCCACATCATAAAGTACCAAAGCAGCAGATGCTGGCATGGGTGTGCAGCAGGTTCAGAAACACAAAAATGTAGCATACCAAAACTTAAATGGCACTTTCTTAAATACTGATGAGGTAGAAGTTAAGAGAGAACTAGACTCTCTTAAAGGATTTTGTTTTTTTAAAGAATAAGATTTATTAGTCACTGTTTAGTTTAACTAATCCAAAGCCTTCTCTGTCCTGTGGCCTAAGGACACTGCTTTGTCTGAAGCCTGATTATTTAGCATTTTACTTTAACGATGGGGAAGTGTCTCTGTGGAAACACACTCCCCAGGAAGTGATCATTTTTGGTACTTGACTTGAGGCCTTACCTGTACAGGAAACAGATAACTAGATAAGCAGTGATTTCCTTCCAGACAGCTGAAGTCAGTTAAATCCATCAGCTAAGTTATGGGCATTAACCTCAGTATCTCCCACTAGTTAGAAATCACATTTGTGTTCTAGGAAATCATGATAAAACAAATGTCCTACTCATGTTAAGAATTGAAAGTTTTGTCTCTAGACACACACTTGTGCATTGCAGTCTTAGCATTGGAACAGCAGGTTGAGGAGTGGCTAAGACCCACTTCAGAGCTGGACAGGCTATGCGAGCCAATATAGCTCAGTCGTATCATGCACAGATATAATGAAATAATGTTTCCTGCAAAGCTTAGTATAGGACCTGCCAATAAATGCTCAATAAATTATTGGTCTTAGAATTATCATTATCTGAAGTTTGTATAATTTCATAAACCTATAGTAAAATACTTAATTTTTTGTACTAATATTCTCTTTTATAAAAGTAATGTATTAAGGCCATTTCCCCCAAAAGGCACATGTTAATAAGAAAATAAATCAATAAATTAATATATTATACTTTACATTTGCTTGTATAAGCTCCAAATTGTTCTTTTTGTTATTGGCAGCATTTTAAGTGACAGAATTTAATCTGATCTGAGCAATACCAAGTCTCCTCGCTCTGTAACACCTTCCAGTCATACATTTCTGGAGAAATATTTGCTAAGACCTAGCCTCTTCCTTCCTCTCTTCCGCCCTTCCTTCTTTCCTTCTTCCCTTTCTCTTGTCTTAGTTGTCAATAAATAGTACTTACAGCTGAGGAGGGGGAAGGAAAATGTTTACTGGACTCCACAGATGGTTCAAAGACCCAGCACATGCCCACATTAAAAGATTCCCTTTTTTCCAGCCACTAAAGGTAAAACCACATTAGCAATCTATGCCTGGCTATAGGGAAATAATATTTTGTAATCCAACAATTGATTGAAGCACACCCCCCCTCACCCCACCCCTTGCCCCAGTTTGCCTCACTTTTAAATCATGAAAAGAGAAAGAAAAGAGGATTTTATCATACAGTGCCTGGACCTAGGCCAAGGGCATGTTTCTCAACAAAGTAAGAAATGATTCTAACAATCTCAAAAATGTTGGAGTTTAATATGGCTTTGGTCATTCTACAGTATACAACAAATGGCATGCAATCTTTTTATCAGAATCCATGTGTGTGTGTGGAGGGGGCGGTGATTAGTTATTAGATCAGTTTTTAGAACAGAGTCAGTTAGTTTATTAAATTATAAAAAATCAATAGGCTCTTAGAACAAGAAGATACACAGAGTTTTCTAAATTGATTGGTTCAGAGAATTATTTTTGGATATGTTCCTTCTGAGGAAGAAATCTCATGCCCTAGCAAATATGCTTGGGAATCATTTGTTTTAATAAACTTCAGAAATTTATGTTTTCTCTTCTCTTTTTGTCTCTTTATTTTTTAAACTCTGGAACTTCTAGGAACCCTTAATATGCTAAAATACATCATGAATTTCAAAGAGGAAGATTCCAAGCTTTTGTGACCAGAGAATTCTTTTTTAATAGTACATTTATTACACTGTTCTGTTAAACAATAGAGGATTAGGAAAAAATGCCAATGTAATCTAGAAAGTTATACATGTGTCCCAGATGCCAAAGAATGAAGCTGTTTTCTCATGGTAGAACTAGGAGTGGATCTCATTCTCCTAGTTTAAGGTACTTCCCATGTCACCATTCTGAATGTTAAAGACATCTCCTGAGTCAGAAATGTAGTTCCCAGCTAAGGAAAGGATGTGCTTCTATATTAGGTGAAATCAAGACATGTCAAAAATCTAATACTTGATGATAAGAATGAGAGTGTTTTGAAGGACTCTTAATAACAGTCTTAATAACTGTTAACTTGAATGCCTTCATCTCACTCTCAGGAAACAAAGACCATCTTTCTTTATCTTTGACATAAAAGTATTGTAAAGATAAAATGAAATAATAGGCTTAGAATTGTGTTGGAGCCATGGAGGGACACAAAAAAGGATGCGTTATTATTAGTGATAAAGATCATTCCTGTTATCTTAGTTTTCAGAACTTACTTTGGGCAATTTATTCTTCAAAACTAATGTATTTCCTCTTCTACTTTGTTGTGTCAAGATGTCCAAGGAAGAGCCATTACTAGTCTTCAAATAAAATGAAGGAATTATAACAATCATAAACCGTTTAATCCCATATAAAGAGAAAAATACTCTTGAAAATATAGAAGATAGAAAATTAGTCAAAGACAATTAATGACACAGTGTGGGTGGGGAAAGGAAGAGCAGAGAGAGGGAAGGAGTAAGGAAGTAGGGTCTTGGTGTGTGCCACACCTTTTGGGGGAAAGACACGATTATAAGAGGGACTTTATCTAACAAATGCAAACAGCGTAACCTTGTTTTTGTACCTTCAATGAATCCCCAACAATTAAAAAAAAAAAATAGAAAATAAGATATTAGAAAATTAGTTAAAGAATTATTAAAATGCAACAAATTTAGGATATAAACTAATTGTTTTTAAACATTATCATATTCTAGTGGTATGTATAAATGTGAGGCAGTGTACATTTAAGAATCTACAGGTGAAATTTCCTGGTGGACTGAAATGACATGAGGTTCCATCTAAGCCCAGGCTTTGTTACATTTAGCATACCAATGTGAAATAAAGAGGAGATTTTAGAAATGAGAAACTGGAAAAATATCCACAGAGGACTCATTCTATTAATTCTCAGAACAATTTTTCCATTGATTCATTCACTTATTCAGCAACTATCAGTTTAGTGCTTGAAATGTACTAGAAATTATTTTACCTCCAAGGAATACACTGACAAACAAAACCAGAAAGGTTTTTTTTCCCCACAAAGTTTTCTATAAGTAAAATGAACTAAAAACTTGGGAAAAATAGATCATCGCAATAGCATTTGGGGGATGATAGAACGGGCTAATGGTATAAAGAGGGATTTCAGATGAGAAAAGTCTGTAGTGAGGACAGGAAAGAAGACATGTGAGCTTACCCAAATGATAAAGAGCTACTGAGGACAGGAATGGGTCTGTTGTAAAAGCTATATTGGCTGCATCTCTGGGACTCTCTCATCTGGTGATGCCTTCCACCATGTTTTGGCCAGAACCCAACCAGATTCAGGCACTCAGCCTTGGACTTCTCAGCCTCCAGAACCAAAGTAATAAATTGCCTTTCTTTATAAATTTCCTAGCCTCAGGTGTTCTCTTAAAGCAATAGAAAACAGATTAAGAAAAACAGTCTTAAAAAAAAAAAAAAAAGAATGAAGCAGGAATAATAAAGTCTGACAATCAAAGGGCAGCTAGAGAGGTGAGTGTGGCAAAGACGGCAGAAATGATGAGAATCTGTGATACCACAGACACACAGGAAAGCTCCTAAAAGGAGCCCTGAGACCGTCCACAAAGGCACAGTTGACAGAACATAACTCACAGATTGAAGAAGAGATAAAAGAAAGAAGTGCACTCACAAAAACTGAATGTCAGTTGGTTCAGCCCAGTGGCCAGAGGGTTGCAGGAAAACAAAACCAAGGAAGAACAGACACAATCTTCCCAAGGTGAAGAACAGCATCTTTAAATGGATGATAATTTCCCCTGCTCACCATCCTGATTCAATGGCTCAAGACTGAAATGGATGGAAGTAGGTATCTGCCTCAGTCTGCTCCACCTTCCATGGCAAAAATGCCACAGACTGTGGCTCAAACAACAGAAATTTATTTTCTCATAGTTCCAGAGGATGAAAGTCTGAGATTAGGGCACAAGCATGGTCATGTTCAGGGGAGGGCTCTCTTGCTAACTTGCAGTCAGCTGCTTTCTTGCTGTTCTCACAAGGAAGACAGAGAGAGAGAAGAGAGAGAGATCTTTTATCTCTCCTTGTAAGGGCACTAATCCTACCCTGAGGACCCCCACCCTCATGACCTCATTTAAACCCAATTATCTCCCCAAAGCCCCATTTACAAATACTATCACATTGGGGTTAGGGCTTGAACATATGAATTGGGGTGGGGAGGGTGGCTGGACAGATACAATCCATAGTTATATTAACATACTATAGATACTTTTTAGAATTTAATGAAAATATTTTCTGAACTGGATTTAGGATTATGACCAAATTAAAAGCCTGAGGCATTTAAGAAATAAGAATGCTGCTAAAGATTTTAAGTATCACCCCAAATAAAGAAATTTAAGAACCCAAAGAAGTGACAATCTGAAAGACAGGATCCAGCCTAAGACTGACATTCTGCCCCTTCCCCAGAGTGACTAAAGAGTTCAGCTTGCCCCTTAGTTAGGAAGGATGTACTAAGTGAGACTCCCATTCAATGTGCTACATACATTGCATTTAATAAATTATATATTTTATTCATACATTGCACTCTAGGCCATGATAGCACATTAAGTTTGTAAGTTTAACATAATTTAGGCACCAAATAAATATTGTTGGATCTTTATATCAAGTGAAAGGACTTTGGAAACTTGTGGATCTGGAACCCTAATCCCCTGAGCCTATAAACAGGAATACTGGCCTCTCTGAAGGGAATTTTGAAATAAAATTTATTTTCTACTTTTCACTCAGCCAAGTATATACTCCTTCCCAAGTGTCTATCAAAATCCAGGAAGGAATATTGCTATCAATTAAGTTTGAGGACATTGTTCAGGTCAAATTAACTGGGGGGAGAAATGTGTAGAAGCATATTTTAGTATGCTCAGACTGCCCCATGACAAGGTACTATCGACTGGATGGCAGAAAGAACAGAAATTTATTTTCTGAGCTCTGGAGACTAGAATTGAAAAATCAAGGTACAGTCAGGGTTGGTCTCTGGTGGAGCCTCTCTAGCCTGCAGACAGCTGCCTCCCTCTGCATCCTCAAAGCCTCTTCTCTGTGTTCATACGGGAAGGAGACATTCTGCTGTCACTTCCTTCTCTTAGACAGTTGCTAATCCTGTCAGATTAGCGGCCTGCCCTTATGATTTCATTTACCTTTCATTACCCCTTTAAGGGCTCTACCTTAAGATACAATCACTTTGGTTGTTAGGGCTTCAGCAAATGATGTGGTGGTTTGCCATGTTGCAAACCTCCTCTAACAACAGTGGCTAAAGCAATAATCCTTTATCCTCAGGGATCTTTGGGTAGGCTGGCTCAGGCTGGGCTCAGAGACCCTGGTAATTTCCCCAGGGTTGGCTCTCACACATGCATGCCCTGGATGGCACTCTAGGTTAGGCTGGGATGGTCACCTCTGTTCCATGTCATCCTCCTCCCGGGGCCAGCTAGTGTGGCCTGTCCTGTTCTTGTCATAGCAAGAAGTTAAAAAGAATATGTCTAATTACACTCAGGGCTCAGCTCGTGTCAAATCTTCTAACACCCTATTTGCCAAACAAGTTATTTGGGTCTACCCAGAAGCAAGGTAGGAGAATTATACTATACCCAAGGAAGCAGGGAAGGAGAGTGAATAGTTTTTAAAATTAATTTAATCTATCATTGTATATAGAACATCTCACCACATGTAAATATCCAAGCCCAAAATTCTGGTATAGACTTTGGGGTATAATCAAGACATAACAGAATAGTAGGTATGCCAGTAATTTGTTTCTAAGCTTAGAAATGAGTTCTTGATAAATTATAGATTTAGTACTTGCAACTACAAATTGAGATGCGGGGAGCCCAGCAAGTGCTGTCTTGCTTACTTTATTGTGTATATGGGCCCTTCCTACCCTCCCCCCATTTAAACTTTTCTTTTAGATGGTCTTATGAAACTGGGAGTTGAAGTCAAAGGACATAAGATTTCAGTTTTGCAAGATGAATAAATTCCAGAGATCCACTACAGCATTGTTCTATGGCCAAAAATATTGCAGTGTGCCTAGAAATGTGTTGCAGTTGGGTCTCATGGGTATTCACATCACATTAATATAAAATAAAGTGATTATTTTTGAGAAGAAAAAGAATTGAATGAAGATAATGTACGGTGGCAGCAAGCACGATGCCTGGCGCAAACTGGGTGCTCATGGTGGTTTCTCTGCCTATTACACAAATGTAAATCAAAGGGGCTCACCCTCAGGATGGTTTCTTCATCTAAGGCCTTAGCTTCCAACATGCCAGGCTGTATAATTTCCTTAAGGTTTTAAAGAGAAACACCTGAACGCAAGTGAATTGCACTAAGAATCTGATCTTCATTTTTAGTACCTAGGGAGAGAAACAAACCTAATTGAGTTTGCCAAGCCATCAGTTTCCCAGAAACATTTTATAAAACCAGTATCCTTTGAGATCATCCCCAATACAAGAAGGCCAAACCACAGTCAATTTAATTGAACACCACATGTATGCCAATAGATTTATAACACTCACAAGGGATATATAAAAACAGCCTTGCAAATCCCCACATGCATAAAAGTCACTATATCATATCACTTCTCACATAAATCTGTGGCACATAATGTCACATTTGAACAACCCCTCAGACCTCTAATGAGGTTATCAGATTGTGCATATCTGATAACAAGCTGAGAAAATAGAGCCACAGTGGCACGGGGAAGCAATATCAGGCAAAGCCTCATATGTCTGTCCCCCTCATCCAGCCTCAAGGACACACAATTCAAACATGAGCCTCAGCACACAAGTGCTGGAAGCCGTGAACTTCCCAGGTTTCCTGTGAATCATTAAAACCACAAATGTTAAATCCGTAAATGGCAAGGGCCCATTCAACCATGAAATGGAATTCAGAGGAATATCAGTCCAGTTGCCGAAAGATATTCACTAAAATAGGAAATGAAAAACCACGCACAAACTTGCTGCAGTGGCACAGCAACCAACTTCACATGCTCGACCCAGCCGTTACATGACCAGTTGAGGCACAGGAACTGACTGTGAACACAGCCAATAACCCAAGAAACCAGCTTTGCTAAGAAGGTGGTTACTGCTCCCATTACACAATGAGCGTCCATTAGCATACAACCTTCCACTTACAAGTGCATACGGGAAACCTGCCAATAGGATGCTGCACCCCGAGGATGATTAAATCAGCATGAGGGAGAGAAGAGCACAGAAAGAGACTTTCTAAACAATTTAACTACAAGCACAACATTTACTGGAAGACAGAGTTTGAAATCTCTTGTTACCAGTTACTTATAAGATGAAATTTCAGACAAGTAGGAGAGACATCAGCAGATGCTCTTGATTGCTAACCAGCTCTGCTGCTCTGTTACGAATGCCCTCGTCTCTGTTAGGGCACGTAGTACAAACACCAAATTCCATTAAGTAGCAGCAATGAGGACACTAACGTCGAGGACAGTGACTGATGCCCATCCAACGCTTTCTACCCGCCAGGCCCTGTCCTAGGTGCTGAACATGAATGGAGAGGAAAGAGATGTGGAGAGCCAGGGAATGTGACAATAGCAATAGAGCTCTGCATGAGATGGTGTAGCTGGAGGCTGAACTCTTGACCAAAACAGTTTGCTGAAGTGCTGAAGGGTAGTTATGAGGATTGACCAGGATTCAAATCTCACTCTTTGCCTCACTTGCTATACAACTTGAAGCAACTGACATAACCAAACATAAGTGTTTCATATGTGAAATGGATAGGAACAAATATACCTAACTTCTATTTAAGCTTATGGCAAGGTTTAAATGAACCTAAGTATGTAAATCATATAACAAATATGTGCAACGAAGATTTTATTAGCTCTTATTAAGGAAATTACTTGTCACATGCCTCTCTCATCCTAACACAATGACTCATTTTAATACATCATAACCCGCATTATTATATAAAATATAAATTATGTATTCACAAAGCAATTCTTATTAGAAAGTATAATTTTATGCATTTTAATATGAAAACTTGAAAATACATAAAGCCAATGTTATATTTAAGACAGTCATTATATAACTAAACTAAACACACTAGCTTTTACCCAAATTCAATCCACATTTTAACATTTCTTTTTCCTAGGACCAGTGAACAGTTTGAAATTCTAGGTCAGTGATTTTTCAACCAACACCATGTTGCAGAGGTAAGCTCAGAGGTGTGCACCTTGTGAGTAGGCTGAAGAGAAGATGAGTGAAATGATGGGGGAACATAAGAATTTAATTCAAAGTCTGACCACATACTTAGAATTAAAAACATAGAAATAATCAGTTTCCATTTGGAAATTAAAGCGGTATGTAGAAAAGGGACTATGCAGCTAGGAAAGGACATGCAGAAGAGAATCTAGTTAGGAAATCAAACCTTTAAGCCAGCATGAGCTGAAAAGTAGAAAAATAGGTACGATGGCACTAATCTGTGCAAAACCAATAATTGAATATGAAAAAGAAGTTAAACGGACTAACTAGAGACACTGTGAAAAACAGGAGCATTAAAGACACTGAGAGAATTACAGGCATGGCAGGGTTATCCCGTGGACTCCCCCTCCTTATTCACTGGCCTCCAGACAAAGGCACATGGAGTCCAGTGTGGAGGGAACAGCAGCCAGGGAGGAAGCGAGGATGGGACCACAGTGACAGCACTAGAAACACTCTGAGACTGACGGAAAGACGTGGCCCTGGGACAAAGCTTCACTCACACTCTTCCCATAAAACCAGCATCGACATTGCTGCACGACCCTGCTCCTTGTAACCAAAGTGAACTGAAGCAATAATGTTCTCCTATTTATAAAATAATGTCTCCTGGAGCATCTCATCTGAATTCCCAAAAAGCTCATATAATGTACATAACAATATTACTCTGGCTTTTATCTTTGTCTTGTTTTACAGATGGGGCTCAGAGAAACGAAATAATTTATTCCATCAGGACTTTTGATTCTAAATCATCTCCATTTAGGAAAATGTACTAAGAAATTATAAAGCAGAAATCATACTAGCCAGAGGGATCACACACACACAAGGCAAAGATCCACTTCCCAGTAAACCAGAGAGACCAACAGGAAATCACAGGTGTGACACGCAGCTAATTCTAGAGACACACGGCTGCACAGGATGCTGATTACAGAGAAAAGCACTTGACCTGAGTTTCAGTGAACAACAGTGAACATTAGCAGCGCTATTTAGTGGGCAGCAAGGAACAAAGGAAAGCAGGGGGTGGGAGGGATGAGTTACAAGAAGCATTTTGAATGAGAAGAGATAACACTACCTAGCACATCAAAGGTA
The DNA here is from genome assembly GCA_963574355.1 of Loris lydekkerianus. Taxonomy (NCBI): domain Eukaryota; kingdom Metazoa; phylum Chordata; class Mammalia; order Primates; family Lorisidae; genus Loris; species Loris lydekkerianus. The sequence continues at coordinate 19,139 of CAUYPK010073157.1, read as the reverse complement.
GCCAATAAATTTTGATTAAATAAAGTAATAAGCTAATAATGGCCCTAAAATTTATTACTGAAGAATGACTAGGTGTTGGGTGAGTAGATGAATAGGAAGAAGATTATTTGGGGGAGATGGAGTCCAGAATTTGGATGGAAGTTTGAGTTATTTGATGTGTTTGGAAGGGTGAAAGCATAAATCAGAATGTGAACATTGAGCAGTAGTCAGGTGTCAGACCATGCTGGGCTTTCTACACCATTTTAAGAAGTTTGGTTCCTGCCGTAAGGTTCCATAGGATTGAGGAGAGCACTTATGTGTTTGCATTTTAGAAAAATGTGTTTAGTGTCCACATGAAGGGGAGATGGGAGAAAGACTAAAATAGAGCAAGAAGGTAAAAAAGAAGAGTCTGACAGTGGCCAGGGGATGAGATTTGTAGGGTCAACAAGAGAAAAAAAGGTCAAGCTGAGCGAGAGGGCACAGATCACAAAGGGGTGCAGCAAAGCGCAGCACAGGAGTCAGTCCCCTAGCAGATAAATATTAACAGACCAGAGGTGAAAGGAGCAGTGAAACTACTTTCAGGTCATCTTTGGCTCATTCAAATGCTTCATGTATTGACCAAATGTTTAATATGAAAATAGAGCAGATTAGGAAGGAGCAGAGACAGGTGTCAGGGAGCAGCTGGGCAGTGGAGTGAGCATGGGAAACAAGGGTGGGAAACCGAAACCCAGAGACTTCTTCTTTGCACCTGTTAGCCATATCTCACAGAAGTTAGCTATATTGGGGAAATATTTTGGAATTGAAGATTCTGCTTATCAACAAAGTGTCATTTAGTTACAATCAGAGCAAAACCTGCTGCACACATTGGAGCCCTTCAGGAGATGGAGCCCATGACATTCTCGGTATAAGCCAACCCTGCTGGACTATGAATTCCAAAACATTGTAATTGGACCTGTCTTGGTTCCCTTTGTAGCAATAGCTGGCCATCACTAAATATGCAGCAGATAACGACTCTCTAATCTCTGTTTTTGTTCCCTTATTATGACAGTACAAATGCAATTCGTCCTTCTGTGTTCAGAGGAACATGGAGTCTCTCCAGGGAGTCTCTCCCTCTCCCTTCTGTGATTCCAAAGTGACAGAATACATTATATCCAAGTACGCACTGTCTTATAGCTACTTTTATGCAGATGTATGTTTCTGACTAGGCTATTTATCAGTTATGTTATTCAGAGAAGCAGAATCTCTATGGGTAAAGTAAAGGCTTATTTAGAGATTTGTTTACTTCCAGCCCATCTGTTACCCCTGCACGGAGTGCTGGGTCTGGGATAAACTGGGCAGCGGTCAGGAAGGGAATGTAAATTTGAATGGGGTGGCAAAGACAACTGGAATCTTTGAGGTTGAGCTTGAATCTACAAGGATAAACAAACTCGTTTCTGTACTTCACCAGAACCTTCCTTGATCTCACACCTCCCCCAAGCCTCTGGCCTCCAAATCCAGCAGACGCTGTTTTCCTGCAGATCTAGTGCAGACCTTGGAGCTGGCAGTGGATATTTCCCAGGCTCTGGAGAAGCTGTAGATGATGCAGCAGAATTAAGAGGGAGCCTGCAGTACACAGCCAGGTGAGTGTGCCGGGCATGGACCTACCTGCACAGCCAGGTGAGTGTGCCGAGCATGGACGTACCTGCCACCTCTCCTCTGCTTTCCAAATCTTTCACAAATCTCTCCAGTTGTCAGCCCTGACCCATAGTCAGGGAGGGAAGATAACTCTGGAAAAGTGGCTCAGATTAGCCAAGTGAGGCTAGTTAACACTGCAAAGTTACACAGTCTACCCTTCATTAACTTGGCATTGTGCACAGTTAGCCATGTGTGACTTCCATGTAGAAACAGTATCAAAATCATGTATTCACTTAACATGATAAAATTGTCCCTTGTGCAACCCCAAATATGCTAACCCTCTCCCCTGAAAAGGATTAAAAGTCACTCTGTCTGCGTTTCAACAAGGTGAGTTTATCATCTAGCTCAGCCATGTTCCTCCTAGAGATACTGCAATTTAAATACCGGTTGTGCCATCAGTTATTGTTATTACATGCTGTGTTAGATCATAGGGGAATAGGAGAAGGAAGGGAAAAAATGGTTAAAATAGATACAAATATGTTGATAATAAGATAAAGAAGAAAAACATGATTATTACGGTCCTCATTCTGAAGCAGAGTGCATGATAGCAGCTGATATTTGCATTGTCTGTCACTGCAAATTTTACATGTACTTTGATTTCAGAAAGCACATTGGTATGAGGGGTAGACCACGCTTTCAAGGGTCAGGCCATTTGTCATTCTGTCAGTATGGGGGAAACTAAGACCACTAGGCCAGCAGAACCTAAATTAAGGAGGAAAAGCAAAACTTCCATTATCAGGTCCCTAAATGTGCCAGTGTGACAGGACACCCCTCCTCTACACCGCAGTGCCAGACATGCAAATGCTGACCATGAGCAGTGCCACACACTGACAGCAGATTCAGAGCATGGGCCACAATCTGGAGGCTGTCACCCCAGCTTCCAAAGTGTTGAAAAAAATGGCACCACAGCTGAGTCTTCAGAATGCTGCTTTACGCAGCAACTGAACTAGATGCATTAAGGTGATGGAAATCGTGATAATCCAGTGTATTCCACAATCATATGTCTATTGTCACATGTTACTTGCTGTAAAATGAATCACTTGGTCAGGAGAAATTCTGTGGTGAATGCCATATGGCGACTAAGCCATCTGTAGGTTCGTGTGTGATGGCTTTGAAAGAACCCAGGAAAGGGAGGCAAAGCCATTTCCAGAGTAGCATCAGTCCCAATGAGAACAAACTCTGGCTCTTTCATGAGGACAGTGATCTGATGTAGCCAGTCAGCCACAGTCACCTGGCTCGTCACCACGTTGGTGCCACTGTTCTCTGACCTCGACAGATGGCGCATTCATCAGGGGCTCAGCTGGTCACTCCCGGTGACTGTGAGTCCATTTGCTGGGCCCATGCATAGCCCACTTGCCCACTGCCTTGGACAAGTCATGAATCTTCTGAGCAAGAACAGGAATGGCCATCACAGAGCTGACCGCCTGCTGAGGCTGCTCTCAGGTGAGCGTTTACATGGGACACAACGCATCCCACCCTGCGCCCACTCAGAGCCATCTGTCCACACACTCTCACCCCTTTGCACTTCCTCTGTTTCAGCCCCATTCCTCCCTAAGCTCCTGACTCTCCAGTGGAACCTGTACTCATAGTCTCATGAAACCGTGAAGCCCCATCCTCTGGCTGCTTCTCCGTTGAGATCAGAGTTCTGCTCCCTGGGATGGGGGACTTCTTTTCACACTTCCATCCAGAGACCCCAGAGTGGGTTCTGTACTGCAGCTCCCTACTTTGGGTAATGCCAACATACTGTTCAGGGTCGCATATACACCAGATTTCACAGTTTTTTTCAAAGTCCTTTAAGGCAGATAGCACAACATTTAACACAGCATCCTGTGTGCAGATGCCATTCAACAAATAACTGTTAACAGGAACTTAGAATACTTCATTTTCTCTAGTAATTTTGGGTGCTCTTTGGAAAGAAAAACATATGTGACCTTAGAACCATTCAGATATATTTCTTATTTTTAATTATTTTAAATTGAGGAAAATAAGCTCAACAACTGCAAATTTTTAAGAAAAGAATTCTATTCATCATAATTTGAAATTTTGAATGGATTTGTATTTTGATTGTTTTATGCTAGAATTTTTAACTTCAGTGTTGATAGAACAGAGCCTCACTTTCTTTTTCATATCTTGGAGAAAATTTGCACAGCTTTAATGTAAGCCGTGCTCACGTAATACATACATTAACCTTTCATGAAAATGCCATATGATGCACGGTCACACAGCTCCAGAGCATGTCAGATGTTACTCAGATCCACTCTACCATTCCTGATCATGTCAAACAAATTTCTACAGGCTCCTTTCACTCAACAATTCACTGTTTTAAAGAAACTTTCATTAAGCCTCTATAGGAGAGTAGCATTGTAAGAGTTTGGAGTAGTACCTTCTTTTGTTCTTACTGAAGAAAATTCCAGAAAGCATGCAGGTCAATTCTTCCCACACTATGGGGTTGGGCACCGTCTCCATTCACACTATCTTTTGCCTCAGATTTCTCTGTCGGTGCAAGAACAGACCTGCACACACATGTATTCTGAGAGTAAGCAGGAGATCGTCAGACAGTTCCTGCATCTTACATGCCTGGCTTCTTACCCATATTTTATTTAGTCTTCCCATACCACAACTTCTCAAGTTTCTCATGCGTACTCCTTAGGGTGTATAAGTGAATGAATAGATGTAAGTCTTGTTTACATCCGTTCTGGGGTCTCAGCCTGGCTTATCCCCCGTGTGTGCTGTGTTTGACACTTCCTCCTGCACATGCTTTCTGTTCCTGGTGCTTTGCACTCTCTGCACATTTGCACTCTGCTTCCTGGGGCTTTGCTGGATTCTCCTCACCTTCACAACTTCTAAGTTTTTTTTTTTTTTTGAGACATAGTCTCACTCTGTCGCTCCAGGTAGAGTGCTATGGTGTCATAGCTCACAGCAACTTCAAACTCTTGGGCTTGAGCAATCTTCTTGCCTCAACCTCCCAGGTTCCTGGGACTACAGGTGCCTGCCACAACACCGAGCTAGTTTTTTCTAATTTTCTCAAGCTGGTCTAAAGCTCTTGAGTTCAAGGAATCCACCCACCTTGGCCTCCCAGACCACAACCTCTAAATTGTGCAGTCCCCACACCATGGTCTTACTTTATCTACTCTTATTCCAGAATCATGGTTTGAAATACCTTCAATATGCTAATTTCCAAGTATATACTATCTCAGAACTCTACCCTATAAATTTTAGCCTCATATTTAACTTTAATTTGAAGTCTATCATGTCAAAATTCAGCAGCTGATTCTCCACATACCTCCAGACCTCAGCAGTCCCACAGAGTCTTAGCTTTGATGAATACTCCCTCCATCTGTTTGATCAAACCCCAGCATACCTTTCTATCTTTGACAACCCACAGCACTTATCCTTCTGTGAATCCTATCAACAACTTCTCTCCCATCTCCCCTACAACCATCCTAATTTAAGCCCAAACCACATGTCATCTGGTTGATTATGAGGGCTGTTGTTTTTCTTACAGCCTCACCCACAGACATCTTCCTTGGTGATCCTCTATAATCATGTCAGATCCTGCCATTCAACCTTCAAAATCCACCAGTCAGGCTCATTGGATTTTTTTTATCATTATTAATATAGCGAGAGTCTTGGCCTTCAGGATTTTATAATGAAGCATAAAAATGAGAAACGTGTATGAAGAGAGACTGTATAAATTAAAAATTGCTATAATGGTTAAAAAACAAAAGAATAATTTTGAGCAGAATTAAGAGGCAGGGAAGATGTTGTAGAAGGGTGATGCTTAATTTAGGTCTTGATAAGAGAAGCCTCGTAAAACAGATCTTAAAGGAAATGAGCATAACAGGAAAGATTACCTATTAAAAAAAACTGTGAGACATTCATTGGGGTTGGGATGCTAAGTTTAAGATCAAGGAGTCTGGATGGCAGCTACTAAATTGTAAAAAGCCACTGAAATGTTTTAAACTTTAAAGTGATGCAGTAATATTAGAAATTTTTAAGAAGAATTATGGGTAAGTGGAGCAGAAAGGAAAGAGTTTAGGAAGCTGATGAAATAATATACACACAAATTTATAAGAAATTTGACCAAAAAATGAACGAAAGGGGTCGATATACAGGTATGAGATGGGAAAGAGGTTAAACCAGCAGAACATTAAGGAAAAGCAGATTAAGAAAGTAGAAACATTTTGATACCTGGTGAACTGGAAGAGGAATAAGCCAAGAATGAAGATGCACGTGTAAATTCCATTCTGAATGCACCACATTTAGGACAGGTGTGCAGCACACAAGACTTAAGCCATTTAAAAGGTTGTGGAACCTCCAGTGGAACATTCAGTGAGATGAGGCAGTTTAGAAAACATCCGAGTTACTGGTGGAATCTTGGAGAGACCACAGGTATCTGTGTGTTCATTAAAACCACATATATAAGTGAGTGCACAAAATTTGGATTTTTGAAATGTGTGAGTCCATGAAACCATATTACGGAGAGTATGCCAGGTTGGACAATTAAGTTCACAAACTCATCCTAGAAAAAGTGCAACATGCCTTGCTGCTCAATGTCACTGCAGTCACTTCAAAGTATTCCTCTTGGCCATCTGGTGATCATATAGCACAGTAAATGAGTAGAACTGAGACGCAGACTCTGCAACGCACCTGCATTTAAGGGCTATATGGAGGAGGAGCAACGTTAGAAAAAGTCAGGAAGGCTTGGTGCCCATAGCTCAGTGGTTAGGGTGCTGGCCACATGCACCAGGACTGGTGGGTTTGAACTCGACCCAAGCCTGCTAAACAACAATAACAACTGCAACAAAAAAACAGCCAGGCATTGTGGCAGGCACCTGTAGTAGTCCCAACTACTCAGGAGGCTGAGGCAAGAGAATCGTTTAATCCCAAGAGTTTAAGTTTGCTGTGAACTTTGACATCACGGAACTACACCCAGGGAAGCAAAGTGAGACTCTGTCTCAGAAAAAAAAAAAAAAGTCAAGAAAAGAAACAGATGGGAGAGAGAGAGTCAGGGGAATCAGGAGTATGAGGTTCTACAGAGAAAAATAAGGGAAGTTAAGAAATGATGAGTCAAAGTGTCACCCCTGCGTGAAAACAAAAAGGTTGAAAGGTAACATATAACAGCTAATATGTGATGACTACCACAGATCACACCTCTGAGTAAGATGCCAATGGGAAGCCAATTTTCCTTCCATTTTTTCAATATACATTTCATGTCTCCAAAATTTTGTGACTAATATAACCTCTTAAATTGAAATAGATACCCCCAGACCTTTTCCTTTGCCATTGAAAGTCCTTGGTCCCTAAAGTTTAGAATCAGTCGAGGTTTGCTCATTTCTCTTTATCAATACTTGCATTCTGCAACTCAATAAACATTTCAGATTCTCAAATATAATTTTAACAATCTTCAATTGGAAAAATATTTATTTTCCTTCAAACTTTTAAAAAAATGTCTCCCATAGAAGTGGCAGCAGCTCTGTTTTACTCAGCAGCACTCATTGAAAAACTTAGGTTTTATAGACATCTGCATTGGTCATGTCTGAGTTGTGGCATTTACCCCCTCCTTGCCTAAAGCTTATCATTTTATAAGCCAAAGAAAGGCATACGACGAAAGCAAAGAAGATAAAAAAGGACAAAAGAAGTGAAGTTGGAAAAGGGTGGCTTCCAGAACTCCTGTGAACAGTAAGAGAAACTCATTCATAAAAAGGAGGCACTTTGCTGGAAACATTCTTTCAAAAATGTAGTCAAGGGCATAACTGGAAGGGTAAGGTGCAGTCAACTGCTACAGAGAATGGTTATTTTCCTCCAGCCCCAATATGTAACTCTTAAACTTTTCTTCCTTTCATGCAATACTTCCTGGTGAAGTGACAATATATGCTCTGAACCAATGAAATTTTCCACAACAAAAACAGAAAGGGGTGAAATTTGAATAAAAAAGAGGAAAAAAGTGAGACGCAGGCCCATGAACTAAGTTTAGATTAGCAGTTTGCTGGACCCTAATCAGATGAGAACTGCACCTTTTAATCACACCTGGTCCTGCCGTCCTCACACAGAACAGCTGGGAATGTTCCCAAAGGATGTCACACTTACTATATTCTTATTAAAATTAATAGCAGGACTGCAAGTTATAGCAATATTATAACAGCCCTTTATCAGGAAAGTAGTGTCATCTGGAATAATAAAGCTACCCTCTATAAAAAAATTTAGGCCAAATATTACATTCAAGAAACTAGTCACATTGATTCCTGAGGAATGCTGTCCTCTATGCCACACTGACATGGCAATATTTACTCTAATGTCAAGTCACAGACACTTACGATGAATCTCTCTGTGTGGCGATAACAATTGTTTCCACAAGACCCCAATTCCAATTATTCCTTCACTGTATAATTAAATAATTTCAGTTACTGAAATATTGTTTTTCACATTTTGTCATTGATGCAATCTAATCATGTCACTTTTTAAAATAGTCACACTTTAGATAGCCTAATCACCTTTGGGGATGTATCAATATTGCCCAAATAAGTAATTCATTTACAAATTGAAGTCCTCATTTCCTTGGTGTCATTATTTTTCTATATGGTCTTTTGTGCCCACACCTCTATCTGGACACCCATGCTTTCTCTGCCTCTCTCTCTGTCTCCCTGTACACCCGTCTCTGGGCGTGTCTCCCTCGTTCTCGGTGTATCCCTCTGTGTATATGTTTGTGTGTACAAGTTTTATTTTTCCTCTGTGGGCACTGTTTGTGGCCACTGTATTTCTTTCTCTGCATGGGAGGTGTGTGACTTTTAATCTCTCTGGCTCTTATATTATTATTGAAATAAAACTCATGTAGTATATAATTCACCATGTTGACCATTTTAAATGCATAATTTAGTTGTTATTAGCATATTTGTAATGTGACACTATCACCACTAAATCCAGAATATTTTATTACCCTAAAAACAAAGATGGTCTCCACTCAGTCATTCCCCATTTCTCTGTTTTTTTCTCTCCTTGGTCTCTGGCAATCACTAATGTTTCTGTGTCTATAGATTTGCCAATTCTAGAAATTGTGTATAAATGGAATCATACTGTAAGTGGCCTTTTGTGTCTGGATTCTTTCATTCAGCATGATCTTATCAAGGCTCACTGATTCTGCAGTGTGAGTACATACTCCGTCACTTTACATTTTAAAGCTAGTGCTGGGCCGGGCTTTTTGCATCCCCAAGTGTGTGTATCTAAGCATGTGTGTCTGTGTCGGGGTCTCTGTGGGGATTTCTCTCCTTCTCTTCTGGTCTATGGTGTCTGCATCCCCAGGACATAAGCACTGTAGAGGCTCCTCATCAGTGTGTCCAGATATGTGCCCAGGTAAACATTGCACACTTAGACAATACGTTTTGTTTTCAGTAAGATTGCTTTTTACAATAATAGATTCCTTTTCTAAGAATCTTGACTGGCTATCAAGGTTATCTGGAAATTGTCCATAGAAGTCAGTCCCAAAAGAAGAGAACTCAAGCCTACCATACTGACCCTCTCTGGCATGGACAGTCCCATAAGCAGACACAAAGGGCCTGTCCTGCCCATTAACCAGCACACGGTCGCTTGGGCAACTAAAGTAACAGCTATGTGTCAGTAAAGGTGGGATCCAAAAAGGACATTTTCGAGTGTCCAAAGTAAAATATCTTCTACATATCACATAGGATTCCTTTTCAAATGGCTCTTCGTAGTCTCTAAAACCCAATTGCAAGTCACAAGTCATATCATGTTGCTGCCTTCACAGTCTCCTTTTGTTCCCAGTTGACTACCGAGAAAAATAAAGGCAGCTCTTTACATGGCTTTCCATCAGACCCATGACCTTGAGATCACCTGCTGCTCTCTTCCACTCCATCCTGGTGGTGGTTCTCCCACTGGGTACCCAGGTCCCCCACATGGGGTATCTGAGCACCTCTGCTGTCCTAGTCTGCATGGCCTCCTTCAAGGGTGAGATCAAGTGTAACTGCCATGCTTTGGGTTCTCCCTATTCTCACCACCCAGTGAAATTAATCCCACTCCCTGATAATGCCCACACTTTAAAACCGACTCTGCCTGGTACAGAGCTCATGCCTATAATCCCAACACTCCAGGAGCCCAAGGAAGAAAGATCATTTGTGGCCAAGAGTTCAAGACCAATCTGGGCAACATAGTGAGGTGCTGTATCCACAAAAGATGGAAAAAATTAGCTGGAAGTGGTGGCAGGTGCCTGTGGTCCCAGCTCTCAGGAGGCTGCAAAAGGAGGTTACTTGATCCAGGAGTTCAAGGCTGCAGGGAGTGAGCCATGATCATGTCTCTGCTCTCCAGCCTGGCTGAAAAAGCAAGACCTTATCTCAAAAATGAATAAATAGACAATAAATAAATAAATAAATAAATAAATGCTATTATGACACTGATAATATTTTTACTACAGTTATATATTTACTTTTCTACATTTCTGCTAAAGTACTACCTTGAGTACTCTACCTGGTTGTTCATATAATGTCTGGCACATACTAGATTCTGAATAATTTTGGTGGAATTAGGCAATTTTAAAATTTCCTACAAGTAGTATGAAATTTATATCACTTAATGAAAGCTGAATCTGAGAATCAGAAAAAGGAACTACAATTATAAAAATGATCTTTCTGAATAGAAAATGACTTCTCCCTCCCAGCCTGGCAGGGAGAAATACCCAGCTCCGAGCCCGTGTCTCCTCTCGAGCACTGAGGTGCCCAGGCCTGCCAAGCACTGCAGACCCTGAGGAGCAATGCTGCCCAGGTCAGTTCAGGCTTTTCAGAGGCAGGTGTGCAGTGACATTTCAGAGTCATCTGCAGAGATGTGCTCAATCAACAACAGGAGGTCCAAGATATTCTTCCCACCACACAGGTGATCCTGAGCTCAGATGGGAATGCTGAAGTCTGAGGTGACATTTTTATTAATTTTTGAAAGCAGAACAAGACTCAGAGAAGACATAAATCCACACTCTTTGCTCATGTAACTTTTGCTCATTCCTTTAGCCTCACTCCCCACAGATTATCACCCCAATATTCTAAATACTAGCCACCTTGGCCCACTGAATGTGCCTGATCAGGAAACATTTGAGAGTTATTATCCTCATCATTTTGATGCATGTGCATTAGGTCGCTGTAGTTTTTCTTTTTTCTTTTTTTTTCTTTTAAAGATAAGAATGTTGGGTGGTGCCTGTGGCTCAAAGGAGTAGGGCGCCAACCCCATATGCTTGATATGGCAGGTTCAAACCCAGCCCTGGCCAAAAACTGCAAAAAAAAAGAATGTCTTTTTCCGGCTGAGATATAAGAATCTGATTTTAGAAAATAATTGTATGTCTGAGTTATATTTTTGTTCTCTAATGTCATAAAACTCAGATATTTATGTAAGTTCAAAAAAGAGAAACTATGCCTCGTGCTTTGGAATCAAAACTAAAAATATGTATGCTTCATAAGTAGGTGAAGAAGAAAGAGGGCAAAGTAGAAAACAAGAGAATGGGGGAGGAAGGAAGGAAAGGCTAAGTTCAGCCTAGTGAGGGAATCAAGCTTAGCTAAGAGCAGGCCAAGGGGCTCCCACACCACAAACACTGTGCTGTCCACATTGTGGACACTGAAATGTAGCTAGTCCAAACTAAGATAGTCTATAAACTAAAATTGCACACTGGATTTCAAAATCTAGTATGGGAAAAATTATAAGATAGTCTAGTAATAATTTTTATATTGACTACATGTTGAAATGATGGTATGTTTAATATATTGGGTTAAAAAATTAGATTATTAAAATTAATTTCACCTGTTTTTACATGTCTGTTTTCCATATGAGTACAAGAAAATTTCAAATGTTCACATTGCATTTCTATTGGACACATCAGATAAAAACATATCCAAATTTGGGTAAGAAAAATATTTGAAAAGATTATTGTAAATAGCAGAAAGGGATTGCTGTGTAGGGAGAACACTCTGGGCAAGAGCCCTGCACACACCCTGAAGATGGGACAGAAAGAAATGTATTTTTATCAGAAGGACAAACAAGACTGGAAAGAAGTGAGTGTATGGGGCAGTTGATCAAGTTCTCTTCAGGCAGCTGACCCTCACAAGGTATAGTCAAGAAGGGATCATTTATCCAATCATGGGTTAATGAGCATTTGGACTGCTTCCATGCCGTGGCTACTGTGATTGGGCAGCAATAAACATGCTGGTGCAAATGGTGTAAAATTTGTTATAAAAATGATTTTTGTTCATCTGGGTAGATACCTACTAGTTATATTGCAGGATCGAATGGTAGGTCAACTTTTAGTTCCTTGAGAATTCTTCATACTTCTTTCCAAAAAGACTGGATTAGTTTGCAGTCCCTCTAGCAGTGTAGAAGTGTTCCTTTCTCTCCACATCCACATGTATACCATGGAATACTCTGCAGCCATAAAAAGGGAGACTTTACATCTTTTATTTTTACCCAGATGGAGCTCCACATGGGGCATTTGTTGTGAGCTGAGGCAGCTGACTCCACACACAGAGCATTTGAAACAGCTGACTCTGTGTGGGTAGCCCCGTCATGAGCTGAGACAGCTGACTCCACACAGGGCATCTGAGAGAGCTGACTCTGTATGGGGCGTCCCATCATGAGCTGAGGCAGCTGACTCTACACAGGGCATCTGAGACAGCTGACTCTGTTTGGGGCGCCCCATCATGAGCTGAGACAGCTGACTCCACATGGGGCTCCTGTTGTGAGCTGAGGCAGCTGATTCCACACAGGGTTCCCTGCAGGGCTTAAATTTTTGGAGGTTTGATTTATGTCCTAGTATATAATCTGTTTTGGAGTATTTTTCATGGGCTGACAAGAACATATAGTCCTTAGCTTTGGGATGGTGTGTTCTGTATATGTCTATTAAGCCCATTTGTTCTAAGGTCACAGTTAAGTCTCCCTATCTTTGTTTAGTTTCTGTTTAGAGGGTCTGTTCAGCTGCATAAGAGGGGTGTTACAGTCCCAAGTTATTATGGTGTTATAGGATATCATATTGTTCAGACCAAATAACGTCTGTTTCATAAATCTGGGGACACTCAGGTTGGGTGTTTAAATATTTAGAATTGAAATGTCCCCTTGTTGTATTGTTCCCTTGACCACTATGAAGTGACCATCTTTGTCTCTCTTAATTTTAGTTGCCTTAAATCAATTTATATCTAAAACTAAGACTGTGACACCCCCTTCCCCCCATCTTCTGATTTCCATTTTCCCAAAACATTATTTTCCAACTCTTCACCCTGAGTCTTGTTTTATCCTTAGTGGTGAGATGTGTTTCCTAGAGGCATCTAATCAGCCAGCCTGTGCCTCTTCAGTGGGGAATTCAAGCCACTTGCATTTATTGAGAGAAGTGATGCATGTGGTAGAGTTCTATTCATCTTATTTTATGAAAATCCATTGCCCAGTAGTATCCTTTTTACCATTGTGGAAGCTAGGTTTTGTCCTTTAGTTTCTGGGTGTTTTCTTTGCTGGTGGTCCATTGTGATGGTGAGTGTGGAAAACAGGTCTAAGCATTTCCTATAGAGATAGTCTTAAATTTTCTCAATGTTAGCATATTAGTATAAGATTTTATTTTTCCATTGATTTTGACACTTAATGCACCAGGATACAGAATTCTGGGCTGAAAATTGTTTGTTAAAGAAGGTTAAAGGCAGATGAACATTCTCTTCTTCCTTGGAAAGTTTCATCTGAAAAATCCAGTGTCATCCTGATGGATTTTCCCCTGTAGGTCAATTCATGCCTACCCCTGGCTGCTTGCAGAATTTTCTCTAATCTTGACTTTGAACAGGTTCATGACAATGTGTCTTGGAGATGCTCTGTTTGTGTTGAGATGACCCAGGGTTCAATCTCCATCTCAAAGGAGTATTTTGGAATCTTTAGTGATACTTGGGAAACTTTCATTTATGATGCCCTCTAGTAGGACTTCCATTCCTTTGGGACTTTCTTCTTCCCTTTCAGGGATACCTGTTTGAATACTCTTTGAAGTCTCATAATTCTTTGAGTGAACATCCTGCTTTCTCTCCTTTTGTTCCTCTTTAACTGCCTGGGTTATCTCAAGAGCTTTATTCTCTAGCTTTCATATTCTTTCTTCTCCATGTTCTAATTTTTCATTGATACTTTTTACTGTATCTTTAAGTTCCCTAATTGGCTACTTTAATTCCTTAAGCTCCACCATATTCTTTCTATATTCTTCATATATTTCATCCCTTCTTTGGTTCTGTTTTTCCACTTTCTCACCAATCCCCTTTATTGTTTCTGCCATTCATATTTTAAATTCCCTTTCTGTAGTTTCCATCAATTCTTAATAGATGGAATCTTCTGTGATACCTACCTCATCTCTTGTGGGAGTTGCTGTGTTTTGGTTTTTCATGTTGCCAAAATTTTCTGTTGGTTCTTCCTCATTTGTGTTTTCTTCTTATTTGCCTCCTTCCCTGCTTTTTCTCTCACTGCCTCCTTTATTTTAAAATACCTTGTCTCTTAGGTGTTGAAGTGGCTTTTAGGTAGTAAGCCAACAGGAAGAGAACAGCAAAAAGTGAGAAGAAAGAAAAGAAAGAAAAGGATAAAGAAGAAAAATAAATAAATAAAAAGAAAAAGAAGGAAGGAAGGTTGAAAGGAATGAAATTAAGAAAGCAGGAGAAGAAGGACCAACAAAGAGGAAGAGAGAGACAGGAGAAACAATTGTTTTCAGAAGAGTGCTTTCACCTACCCCACACACATCTAGGACTTAGGGGGACCAGGCTGAATGGGTCCCTCGAGATCAGGAGCTCCTTACCAGCCTGGAAAAAAAGCAAGACCCAACTTCTGCCAAATATAGAAAGAAAATCAGTCATATGTTACAGTGGGGACCTACGAATACTGTCTTTTCCAAAGGCCACAGTCTGAAGGACACCCTAGGCCCTAAACTCATGGCCTCCTTGAGCTAGACCACTGTCATGCATCTCAGCCAAACCAATGCTGTGACCCCCCCCAGACCTCAGAGAAAAGGAAAAAAATAGTAAAAATAGATGTAAAAAATCAAAAATACAATTATGTAAGATGAAGAAAAAGTAAATATTTAGTTGTTGTATTAGAAATTTATTTGGGAAGTATAAGAAAAGTAGAAAAAGTTCTACCAAAAGATAAAAAAGGAAAGAAAGAAAAAACAAAGAATAGGTCAAAATGCCCTAACCAAAATTGAGAGCCTTTGCTATTGAAGAAAGTAAAAATGCAAAAACAAAAATACAGCCAAGCCCAACAAAAACTACAATAACAACAACAAAAAAAGAAAGAACAGAAACTAAAGAAAAAATTGATAAAAGGAGCAAAAAATGAAGAACAAAATGTGTTTGTGTGTGCACACATATATATACAGGGTGGATATAAAGTTCATGTGCACTTTAAAATAATTTAAATAGTAAAGTGCACATGAACTTTATGCCCACTGTGTGTGTGTGTGTGTGTGTGTGTGTGTGTGTGTGTGTAGCAATATATATTTTTCCTGGACACCTGGTGATGCTGCGGTGTTAGGGGCAGGAAGCCACTCTCTAGTTGCGAAGGAGACCCAGTCTTTTCTTCCTGATTTATTTGCCCTCAGTCAGAGCCTGGTTGCTTCATCAGCATTCAGTCCCTGGAGATTGGGCTCCTGAAGCTCTCACTAGATTTCTTAAGACACTCTTTAAAGAGTGCTCCCTGAAAACAAAGTGGCCTTCCTGAAGGTGCAGGGCCTTCTCAGCTCACCCTGAGGATGACTGCCCAAGCTCAGCAGGTGCACCAGAGCAGGCTGTGCACAAGGACCTTGCAGACTGTTCATCCCATGGGGTGCCTTCTCACAATGGCAGTGTCAAGCTATTGGGAGATCCATGTCTCCCGGCACTCGTCCATTTACCACATACTGTTAGTTCATTGGTTCACTTAATCCTGTCCAAGGCAGCTCCAGTGTGCAGTTTGGTACCAAATCAAAAAACTACAGGACAACCCTTTCCTATTCCCAGTCTTCTGCAGGAGGGCTGGCTGGCTGGCCTCTGCCCTTACCCAGAAACTTACCTTCTCCTCAGTTCCAGACCTCCTTGCTAGCTCCTGGAGTCTCGCACTGCTTCACTGTGCCCTCAGAGTGATTCCTCTGGGTAGGTTCCTCCAACCAGAGGTAGCTGAACTCTTCTCTCCCCTGTCTCACCACAAGTAGCTGCTAAGGAGATGTCTCTTGTCTGACATCTTGCCACTTCCTATTTATTAATAAGAGAAACTAAAATGTGGCCTTATCCATGGCTCCAACTCCAGTGGTATGAGGAAAAGCTAAAAACACTCAACAACAAGCAGAGATACCAACCACTTGAATACTTAGCAAACACCATTCACTTATGTGGCACTGGTTTCACTGAGAAAAGTTAATTGTTAACAATGATGTCAGGGATGGCATCCATGGCTCAATGGAGTAGGGCGCCAGCCCCATATACAAGAGGTGGTGGGTTCAAACCCAGCCCTAGCCAAAAACTGCAAAAAAAAAAAAAAAAAAAAAAAGATGTGAAACAGAAAGCTTGAGTTTTTAAAACAGGAATAGATTAAATTGGAGTCTCTGCCCTTAAAAGAGATTTTTCTTACATTTATAGTGATGAAACATCCCTGCAACCCAGATTTTTTTGAAGTTCAACTAAATAGAGCAGGCTCCTTAGCAATCCCTGTCTGGGGGTTATGTGAAGCAAAGCTCCAGAATGCACAGCTATGAAAAGGCCACATTAGCTCTTTCAATGGGGCAACATCTTTGAAATGTGAGTAACATGCCAAATTTCACAATAAACGTGTAAATAAAACCAAGCACTTTTTTTTTTCGTACAGAGCACTGCCCTAATAGGTCACCTTCAGCTTAAAACGTCTATTTTTAAATCATTTCCAAAAGGGCAAACCTAACATGAAACTCAAGCCAATACCATATGGAACAGAGATTGAAATGCATTAACATATTATTAATTATATCCTATTAATTTTCAAGGACAACTGCAAATTTAGAACAACTCATTCATTTCTAAAATGTAGCTTATGTGTGGGGAATATCTTCATGTCCCAGAAAGGTTATCCATTTATTAAGTTTAAAATATTTCCTTTCTCTTAAGGGTACCATAAAAGGGGACAGATGTTGAATGGGAAGAGTGAGCCATAAGCTTAGCAATACAAATCAGGGAGAAAAATAGCAAGCAAGAAGCAGAAAAGACTGAGGAAATCCCTCTGCAGTAGCCCAAGAACCTAGTCCAGACAGATGTAGAAAAGGAAGGAAAATTTTAATGGTATCAGTCAAGAAAAAATGAGAGCATTGTAACAAGAATCTGTTTTAGTCCTCTGTGACTCCCTACATTAATCAGGTGATGTCAGTAAGGCAAGATTGTCTGCAAAGTTTTACTTGAATGATTTGCAAAACCCTGACTGTGCTTGGAGGTGATGTGTTCTCTATCCAGGGCTCTCACAATCTGGCTGAAGTCGTCAAGACAATTCAAACATAAAAATACCAGCTGAGAAGGGGATTAAATCTCAAGAAGTGCAAAGGTGCATGTAACTTTATTAGCCACAGCATCACATTGGTGGTAATTAAGCAGAGGGCTCATCTATTTCGCACCTTCAGCAGCCCATATCAAAAGGCCACTATTTAAATTAAGTCAACCTGTGACCTTGGAGTGACTTATTATTTTGCCAAACTTTTAACAGTGTACATCGGTAATTCAAATACATTTAAATAATCAGAATTGTATGCTGCAGATTTATATTGTCTCCTTGATATTTTAGAACCTAAATCCATGATAGTTTGTAGACTGGGAAACCATCTTCAAGTTATCTCAGTCAGGAATCTAGCAGTATAAAAACTAAATTGGGTTTTGATATGTTTATCTGGCATGTCCATCAGCAAAGTTTCACCCTTGTGGGTGAGTTTATAAAGAGTGTTTGAGTAAATTTACAATACATTCACAATATCATGTAACTGTGGCAGATTTAATCTGTATTTATACATTGGTGAAGTTATCTTCTACTCTATCCAAGTTGATAAGATCACTGATAATTATTATATAACTGAATTACATTATACATCTTATACCACTATGATTAATCAATGTCCTTAAACAGGCTTCATTATTCTCCACAATATACTATATCTGTATATAATGCTAAAGTCCTATTTTATTTCCATGGAGTTGGTGTATCTTAAGATGATGTGAGGTTGATTATTTTCTCCAATCTTTTACTCTTGTAAGCCTTTTATCAACTCTGTAATGTAATTGAAAATTGAAGTATTTATTTGGGAGATTAGCTAAGAAACATACGATAACTCTGTGAGTATCTTAAACAAAAGGACTGTTTACAGAACTGTAAGTGTATTTAAGGAAATCTTAGGCTAGCATTTAGTTTCACCGATAGCTTACCTGCCCCTGTTTCTTTTAGTTCTGAGGATTGTAATGGCTTTCTTCTGCTTTTTTCCTGAGTACTTCACCATTGCTAGCCTAAGATTTCCTTTGCATATTACTAGTAAATGTTTGCATATTAAACATACCGTCAGTACCTCATCTGAGAAAACTATGAGATTTGCTTTCTACCTCAAGTCTGTGTCTTTTCTTATAGTACTTCATTACTATTTCAAGAGTAAGTGATTTAAGAACAGATTTTAAACTAAATTATCTTCCCTACTATGATTTGAGTGTGTCTCCTTCAAAACTCATGTTGAAATTTGACTTCTAACATGGCAGTGTTGGGAAGTGGAAGGTATCCAGGTCATGCGGGCACTAGTCTCAGAAATAGATTAATACCATTATGTGGGTGTGAGTTTTTGCTGTCTTGAGAATGGAAAAGTTTGTGAGTGAGTGGGTTTCTAAGAAGCAAGCTCAGCCCCTCCTGTACCTCTCGTGGCACATGCCCAGTGGCCCTTCTGCTTCTCTGCATTTCATGACATGGCTTGTAGCCCTCTCCAGAAGCCCAGCAGATTCTAGCATTGTGCTTCTTGGATATAAGAGTCTCCAGAATCATTTGCTAAATAAACTTTTCTTTTCTATGATAACTAAGTACCAGGAATAACCCAAACCAACTATAACGTACATTAAATGCTGCTTATTTAAAAGAAGGACTCCTCTACAGAATACTGGGCGTGCTTTACAATTTCTCCTCCTTATCTACAAAGAAAGTTTAACCATAGCACTGCCTCTAGGAACCCAGTGTTGATAAACACTAATAAGACACTTATAATGCCCTAAAACCCATATGATGTATTGACTAAGATTTCTTTTTAGCTAGTTCTCTGAATGAGCATATGAAAATGTTGACGTAGGTGATTTTAATAACTTCATTCTTACACATTCATACTTTCCTTATATACATTGAATTCATGGTCCAATACATGCTTTTTTTCAGGAAATAATATGCTTAAATGAAATATTCTCATAATTTAAAATGAGCCAAAAATACAGTAAGTAAAGCAGACAGACAGCCCTCAGAATGGGAGAAGATATTTGCAGGTT
>CAUYPK010073154.1:0-83839 GCA_963574355.1 Loris lydekkerianus | reverse complement strand
ATCCAGATCCTGAATTCAATTTCTGACATCTCAGCTATTTGTTTGTGCATGGGGTCTTGTGCTGTTTCTGCCCCATTGATCCTTGCGGGAGTTGATCTACTCTGATTATTCATATTGCCAGAGTTTTTCTGTTGATTTCACCTCATGATTGCTTTTCACCATTACCTCTGGCTGTCCTCAGAGTTGGGAAGGTGTCTCTCCAAGATTATACCGCAGCAGGATCACTCTATTGTTGCTGGATCTTTGTAGGGAGTGACCCTGAGTAGTTCCTCTGGGGCTGCTCCAGCTACAGAATTCTGGTTGTGTAAGCAGCTCTGGTGTGTGACACACCCAGATTCAGCAACAGTGCTGGGGATGGTGCGCCCAGTTCTGGGAGTGTGTGGTGCCCAGTGACTTTGGCACAGAGAGCCCAAGGCTTCAGCAGTCTCTGGCCAGGAGAAGGGCTCTGCGCAAAGACAGGGAGGGCTCCAGAGGGCACACATCTACCAGAGTCCCTGGCCAGATGAATGGCCTAGTGTGTAGGCTGGGAGGACACAGGAAGGAGGATGCAGGGCATGGCTTCCACAGTTCCTTGTCAGGGAATGTGGAGGGCCAGTTGGGGGTTGCTGCACAGCTCTTATCGAGGTCTGGGCGGTGCCAAGCCCAGGAGTTTGTGGTTGCTATGAGCTGTGACGTAACGGCACTCTACCCAGGGCAACAGCCCAAGGCTCCAGTGTGCCGAAACCATCTCACTCTGCCCCTAAGGATTAAGGCTGTAAGTCAGCTCAGCCCCTGCCTTTAGGCTGCTCAGTCACTAGGTTACTTTGTCCTGCCCGCTCCTCGCTCTGGGACCCTGAGGGCAGAGCTTGCTGGGTCAGTTCTTTCACAATGGCTTCTTGCGCTCAGCTCAGTGGCTCAGTCTGGGGCCCCAGATAATGCCCAAAGTTTTCCACACTCCTGCTCAATCTCTCCCCAAGTCAGTTCAACTGAGTGCCAAGTCCAAGAACACCAAAACAGTTCACAGGTAAGACCTTTCTGTTTTGCAGTCTCGCTGCTGCTTGTACTTAGGGTTGCTGGCATGATTAGGTTGATCGAACACACGCAACCACTTGCCAGTTTTCCACTGTTTTTGTCGTCTTCTTGGGGTCCAGAAGTCCCTTGCTGGCTCCCTGTATCCTCAAAGGGATGATTATAGTCAGATCCCACTGGCCAGAGATGCGTGGAGTCTTGTCTCCCCAGACTCGCTGTGCCCAGTCTTCTTTTTTGAGACAGAGTTTCACTTTGTCACTCTTGGTACAGTGCCATCACAGCTCACAGCAACCCCAAACTCTTGGGCTCAAGCGATTCTCTTGCCTTAGCCTCCCAAGTAGCTGGGACTACAGGCACCCCACCATGACCCCAAGCTATTTTTAGAGGCGGGGGTCTCACTCTGGCTCAGGCTGGTCTAGAATCTGTGAGCTCATGCAATCCACCCACCCACCTCATACTCCCAGGTGCTGGGATTACAGGCATAAGCTATCATACCTGGCCACTCCTAGAATCTTCTAATCACTTGAATCACTTAATATTATGCATATAATATGCATTGTGATAATTTATAGGCACTGAGAAATACACTTTAATAGCTAGCAGGTAGACATAAATGGATACTTTTTTTTTTTCTATTATTACTCTAGTATATTATCATTAATGTTGCTTCAATATAAAGTCATTTTCCTAAGAGTAAATTATGGTTATGGAGAAACACTCAAGTTCGGGAAATAATCACATGCTCTTTTTCATCATTTCTGGTAATGAAATTTACAAGTTTTTCAGTACTTACATTGGAAAGGAACTACTGAAATAAATAGTAAAACAACAAATGCTTATAAGAGAAACAAGAGCACTGTGAAGTATGAATACATAAGACTGCTTTTCCCGGGAGTTTAACTACACTTAGCATTCACTTAGCTGATTTGTTTGTTGAATAAAAATTTAAACATTTAAATACATTGGTTATTATAAAATGTATGAAAAGATAAACATTATTTTTTCTAATTTGGGGTCTCTCCTAGTAACCAACAATAATTAGTGATGTTAATTTTGAATTAATTTCATCAGATTTTTTGACACTTTTATTAACACATGTAAGAGCCATTATAATTATTCAGGAACATTTGTGGCCTGTGCACATGAGTGAGTTTTTCACGCTAACTGGCGCATCATAACGGCTTCCCCCCATCTTCTGGATCAGTTTCCTCTCACCTCCGCAGGGATGTTCCATCAGTTTTGAATAATTTTTTTTTTTTTTTTTTTTTTGCCATTTAAGAAACTTTTTCATGTCCTTCAAAATTTATTTAAAGTGTAATTTCTCCTAATCAGAGTTAAACAACTTTGTCCTGCTCTATTCCCCTCGCACCACTGGGAATACGTCTTTCCACATAATGGAAAAATATCTCACCATGATCAAGGACTGATTGGATAACTCTAACAAAATTTTTGCTTTTTGAGGGAAGAAACCATAAATAAGCTAATGTTTATTAAATACTAATTAGGAACCTACCAGGGTCACACACATTGTCTCATTTGATCATCACAACCTTAGTGACTGGGAAAGATCCTGCTACCCTGGCTTAAGGCTTGATAAACGGTGTGGACAATATCAATAAAGATAATAATAATGTCCTTGGTGAGCCCGAGAGCATATGGGCTAAAAAAACCCCAAATGAAAGCAAAGTACTGTGTCAAGGCAATTAATTCCTGTTAAGCTTCATAAGGAAGTATACTTTTGCAAAATTTTTTGAAGTTTTTTGTGGTCATCAGGAAGTAATTCAGTCCACGATGCTCTCGGAATGGCACACTCAATTCTTTCTTCAAAATATGTTTACCATTTCCATCAAAATATGAAAATTTACATTTTCACACTAAGAACTGGCTCATATGAAGATAGGACCCAAAGTGCAATCCTTTCATTTTTCCTTTTTTGTGGTTTTCCTGGACATCTGCCTTTATGAGAAGATAGCTGAGAATTTTGGCTTTTGAAATACACCTGAGTCCAATTAAGCAGGCTGGAAATACAGGGAGCATTTGGAGTAAGAAAAAACAGCCAGAAAATGACGAGAGATGCTGTTGTTAAATGAAGGGTAAATGTGTATTTTGTGGAGGTGATACATTTTTAATTTGCCAAGTGGTTTTAAATTGTTTGGCTGTATTCTCTGGCTGAAAATGATGCACAGGGTATTGAATAAGTGAGCCACTCTCTCAAGTGAAGATGGCAAGTGGGAAAGGGTGGGCATCTGAACCATGTTACTACCCGTGGTTCAGAAACATGGAACCAACAGCCAATGGTCTGGGTGTCGAGGCTTTGTATAATTTTCATCTTTTCAATAAATATTTTCTTTTAAAAACGTTGAAAGCTCTTTGCTTCTGTAACTATTACATGTTGCATATATTAAAACACATGACTCATATTTCTCTTTTAGAGGTCTATAAATTGTCAGTGTCAAAAGAACACATTTTGAAATGAAGAGCAACCTTAGAAACTGCTTATTTTCTTGGTAATCCCTGGCTATCTCTTAAAAACATTCATCATTTTAAAGTAAGATGCTTTGGGATAACTTGATTATGTAAGTGAGGAAATGATGAAAAGCTGCTAGCTGGCTTCACACTTCCTTGAGGTTGTGATGGAATTTTATTAGACTGAACAAGCTCACCTATCATGCCTATCTGTTTAACATCTTGTGCATGAAATAAGGGTGCCAGAGGGGAAGAAGAGAAAAAAGGAGACTTCAAAGGTGAGCTTCAAAGATTAAGCTGATAAAACTCTATCTCCAGGCTGATTTTTAAAATTTATTATTTTTTAAATAAATTTTTTTTGTGTATATTGAGGTTTACAATATAATATTATCAGATTAATATAGATGGTACAATCATTATTATGTAAAGCAGATTAACATATCAATCATTTATAATAAAAGTAGCCAATCACTTATTTAGCAAAAATCCCTAATGAAAGATAATTTTACTGACTTAACTCACATGTGGTACATTATGTCTCCAAACTTGTTATTCCTGTGTATCTGCTAAATTTTATCCTTTGACCTTTGCTTTTCTTCCATGCCTCCCACCTCATGGTATCCACTCTTTCATTCTCTACCTCTGTATACTGGAGTTATTTGTAAAATATATGTAACTGAAAATCTGTGTTAATGTCTTATATTTAGTTCTGTTATCAAGTCTGAGTTTATTTTTGTTTATTGTGTAAGATAAAGATCCAATTGTATTCTTTTGCCTGTGCAAATCTAGTTTATCCTAGAACTGTTTATTGAAGAGAATATCCTTTCCTCATTGTGTCATCTTGGTGCTATTGTCAGAAATTGGTTGACAGTGTATGTTTGAATTTATTTCTAGGCTGTTTATTCTGTTCCATTGGTCTGTGAGTCTTTCTTACATCAGTAACATACTTTTTATTACTATAGCTTAGTAGTATAATTTGGAATCAGAAAATGTAATGCTTTGAATTTTGTTTTTCTTTCTCATTATTGCTTTGGCTTTTCAGGGTTGTGGTTCCATATGGATTCAAGGATTATTTTTCTATTTCTGTTGAGAATGCCATTGGAGTTTTGATAACAATTGCATTAAATCTGTATATTGCTGTGGGTAGGGTGGACCTTTTAACAATATTAATTCTTGTCATCCATGAACAAAGGATATCTTTCTATTTATCTCGTCTATTACTTTTATCAATGTTTTATAGTTTTCAGTATATTTCACATTCTTCATTAACTTTACTCCTTGGTATTTTTTTGATGAAATCATAAATTGGGTTTTTTAAAAAATTTCCTTTTCAAATGGATCATTATTTGTGCATAGGAATGCTAATGATTGTTGCATGTTGGTTTTGTGTCCTGGTAAACTTTACTGCATTCTTTTATTAGTTCTAATAGTGTGTGTGCGTAATCATTGAGTTACATGGTCCTATGTAGATATAGGATTATGTTATCTGCAAATAGAAGAGTTTTACTTCTTCTTTGCTGATTTGAATGTCTTCCATTTTTCTTGTCTGATTGATCTTGCTAGTAGTTCTAGCACTACGTTGAACAGAAGTGGTAAAGATGGGTATTTCTGACTCACATCAGGTTTAGTGGAAAAGCTTTCAATTGTTCTTTATTGATGATTATGTTAACAATGGGATTTTAATGAATGGCCTTTTTTATATTGGAGAATTTTCTTTCTATACCTAAACTGTTAAGAGTGTTTGTCAAGAAAGGATGCCAAACTTCATCAGCTACAAATTCTTTTTAAAACCCTCTGATTTTTTTGATGACTTGATTATATAAGTAAGGAAATGATAAAAAGCCTTTAATTAGCTTCACATCACATGTAGAGTGTGGAGTTTTATTAGACTGAACAAGCTCATTCAACATGGCTCTATATTTATTATCTTGTGCATCAAATAAGGGTGCCAGAGGAAAAGGCACGAAGAAACAAAAGTAGCAATTCAAAAGCAAGAATCCTGATTACATTGACAAGCATTTTATCCCCAGGTTGATTTTTGAGAGGCATAACATTATTTGAATTTCTTATCCCAAGTTCTAGTGAGAGTGTGTCTTGTTAAAAGCTGGGGCTGCCAGTCTCTATTACTTTCTTAAATTCATTTTGAAAATTCTTTGAAAATGAGTTGCTGTGTCATTTGCTGAGAATATTCAGCCTCTCTACTTTCATAATAGATTTAAGCTAACATGGAAGGGAAAGAGGCACTGGAATGTTGTTTTACTTCTCTGCTATTTTACTCCCCACAGTCCACAATGGCTGTGGTGACTCACTGGATACTTACTGGATCAGAATAGGATGGGGAAGTGAATGAAGGGAATTGAGAGGGAGGACTGCTCCAGATTAATCAATAATCTCAAAGGATAAAGAAAGAAGCAACTCATACTCGAATCCAACTCACACATCCTCCTTGCCAACCCATGTGTTAATCCAAACTTCAGCGCCTGTCATGTACAGTTTGCATTTTGGTTCTAAAAGGGTTCTTTAATATGTAGCCTACATTTGTCAGACACCACCTGCTTAATGGAGTGAAAATAAAAAATACAGATGTCTCAAGCTGCCGTAACAAAATGCCATAGACTGAATGGCTTAAACAGAAATTTACTTACTTACTGTTTAGAATTCCAAGACATAGGGTTTCAGCATGGTCCAGTTCTAGTAAACTTACTCTTCTTATCTTGCAGAAGGCTATCTGCTGGGGCGGGGGGGGCCATGTGTGTCTAATTAATCTTTATGCTGTGTTTGTAGCCAGTTGGTGGCCTAGATATGTAGACTGGATTTCTTTTAGAAGAAGACTCCTGGCTTTGTCTCTTATCTTTTACACAAGGCTATGAAGACATAAATTCAACTTTGCAAGGTCTAACAATTACCGTAAAGATGAAGGTTATCATCAATGCTTTATTCTTGGTTTTGACCTTGACTTATGTTTTGGCCTCATTATTGTTACTCTTCATCACATGGAGAAATTAAAAATATGCTTTCCTAAATTTCCTATGACATTGGTGAGTGGTTTCAGCTAAACGATCACTTATTGTACCTTTCAGCCCAAGTGCAGCAATCAAATATCATCATGTTATTCTTATCTTTTTGTCAACTTTTATAAATTATATCTTTTGTAAAAAGTATAGAGTTGATTTTACTTTAATTGAATCAGAGACTTCATATCTTTTAATTGTGTGGTGTGTCTTGCTTTCAGAGCTTTAAAATTCTTTCCTTTGACTAAATCTTTTAAAGTTTCGTGGAGAGGTTATGCTGTAAGCTGAGTCGTGATGAAAGCGTACCCATCAGCTGGAGTTTTGTAATGAACAAAGGGGAGAGTCCTAGCTGTCAATGTTAGAATTCAGATATTCTTCTTATATCACGTTGTATTTCTTATCTTTAAAGTGGTAAATAAAAATTATATCCAAAGGTTTTGTTCTGATATGGATATTTAGTGGATCTTTAGATAAAACATTTTCTAATTTCAATATTCATATCAGAATTCTAAATTCAGATTATAATAGTGCAATTTTGATATATAGTCATGCACTTCATAATGATCTTTGATCAACAATGTATTGCAGACTTGAGGGTGATCCCATGAAATTATAGTACTATACTTTTACTGTACTTTTTCTATGTATGGATATGTTTATATACACAAATACTTACCACTGTGTTACAGCTGTTTATGGTATAGAGAATAGCAACATGATGTCAGATTTGTAACCCAGGAGTATCCAGGGGTGAGGAACCCGTGGCCGTAGGGCCAGGCGTGGCCTTCTGGATCCTTGAGTTCACATTTTAGGCTGAATCCAAATTTGACAGAATGAATCCGTTTAATACAGGAAGTTTGGATTGTTCAAGGGGCTGCCCGTGGGGATTTGCAGGGACACATGTGACCTTGGGGCTGCAGGTTCTGTGTTAGCAAGACACAGGAACTGCTTAACAATGCATTTCTCCACAAACATCATCATTAAGCAATGCATGACTATACATTCCTAATAAAAATATGGAATTTAAGAAGTAATGGCAGATTTAAAATGCATCCATACTTAGGGTGGTGGATAATAAAATTTATAATTTGTTCTACTTAAGAATAATACAAAATAATAGAGGTTTTCTTAAGTATAATTTTAAGAAAGATGCTACAACTAGATCCTGGCCCAGTGGGAAGTGTGTCTTGAAAGATAACTAGTAATCCAGAAAGACATTTTGTAGTTCAAGTGTAATCACATGTCTCCCCACAGTGATTACATTCAGTGTGCTCATGTGAGGTCAAGGGAGCAGACATAGTTTGTTGTAGTCAGGAATCTCTTAAGTAGCAGAGAGAGGTTTTAGATTCAACTCTGACTCTAAATTCAGTTGTCTTTAGATGGCTTTGCATTTTCATCCCTAATTACTACTCTCAGGAGTGTTTTCTGAGCTGTAAATATTTCATTTATCTCTCATTCACATGAATATCACAAACTTTTCTGCATGCCTTTGTCAGCATCAACTGGATCAATGCATGAGCCAATACTGAGACAGGGCTGAAATGATCTTGATTGCCTAAGGTGAGGAAAGTCTGTGTCAATTGCTTGCCTCATGTCTTCCGACTTAAAAACTAAGTCCGTAGTTCAGAGTAAACTACAATAACAAAATCTTAATGAAATTATCCATTTTTTTCAATTCTTCCTCATCTGTGCCTTTTATCCATATTATCTATCAAAATGTAGAGAAACATTTATTACATTCAAAGAACAAATGGAAACAAGTTAAATGTATAATTTGTTCATAAAATTGTTAGGGTAAAGAAAACCATCTGTGACATTTTGTGCAAGTATTTAACAGATACACAATATATATTTGTACCATTGTATACAATTTTTAATTCCCCAGGATTCCAAGTTAATACTTTTTGTAGAATTAAGCACATGAAGTATTTAATCCTTACATTAGAACTGTGAAGTTAATTACCTTATTTTCCTGGTTTTATATAACAGCAAACTGAACCCTGGAGAGATTAAGTAATTTGGCCATTTTCACACATGTCAGTCATGTAATGGATCCTAAGTCTGTTTGCAGAACCCGTGTTCTTAACCATAGTGCTGTACTAGAATCTCAAGCACACTAAAGTTTGGCATGAATAAGCACAAATACTTTCAGAAATCTACATGTAACATTTCTGAGTGCTGGGATTATTATTGAAATGCAGGTTTAGGAGGAAAATGATACTCAGAAGCAGCAATGTTCATGGAGAAGATGTCATTGACGCTAGGCCTTAAGGATAGAGGGATGGGATGGAAAAGCACATACCTGGTGGAGAATGGCTGGGAGCAAGTGTGGGACTAGGAATAGCAAGTATGGAAAAGAGCAGGTCAGTTTGGCTGGGACAAGATGCATATGGGATAGTCAGACGAGATCATTGGAATTAGAACCTTCTTTCACTTTTACATTCCATATATTTGGTTCAAGTTTTCTTTATAACATGCAAGCACAAAATACACATATAGACATTATCTTTAAAAATGAATTTGTCCTCATCAAAACTGTACTTAGATTTCTTGGCATGAAAATACAGTACTTATTTGATTAGGTGTTGAAATATTATAAGAACAGAATCTTTTTTAGCTAATTAAAATACTGACTTATTTCTAAGCATGCCACTGATTACACATAAGTTTTAAAAAATCTACAAGAACTTGTCGTTTCTGTTGGATCTCAAATATAGCATCAAGTACATGAAATAACTTTCCCTGTGTGCTGCTGATGAATTTAACTGTGTGAAAGTAGAAGCAATAACTAAGAATAAGGATGACTAAAAAACACTTCTGAAGAATCATCAGTAATTGCACTGAAAAACCACTGGCAAGGGACTTGGTGTTATTATTTTTCCATGTGTGTTTGGGTTGAATTGTAACCCCCTCCCCCACCAAAAAAAATAAAAATAAATAAAAATGAAATAAAAAAAGAGACAAGTTGGGGTCATACCTCCCAGTACCTCAGAATGTGACCTTTTTTGGGACATGGATCATTACAGATATAATTAGGTAAAATGAAACCACACTGAGGTAGGGTGGACTTCAAAGTTGGTGGGACTCATGTCCTCATGAAAAGATTGTCAAGGGAAGACACACATAGGGAGAATCCCATGCCAGGAGGAATTAGAGACTGGAGTTATGCAACTGCAAACTAAGAAATGCCAAAGATTACTGACAAATCAGAAGCTAGAGAGATTCAAGGAAGGATCTTCCTACAGGTTTCAGAGGGAGTGTGGCCCTGCTGACATCTTAATTTCAAGCTTTTAAATGGTGAAGCAATATGGATGTTAATCCATCCAGTTTGTGATATTTTGTTAGCTCTAGGAAACTAACACAGTGTGCAAAAGAATAAATGAAATGTATGGAGCAGTTTTTCCAACATAGAGCAATGTGCATTATTTTCACAAACTTTGAAGCCTTCTTCAATTTTTTAAGGAGAGATACTTTGTTTTATCTTATTAATGTTAGGCGCAGAAGTTGTCCTAGGTACATATTAATATAATTATCTTAATATCAGTTTAGAGCTATAACTTTCCAATGTGTACATTTAGTATTTATTAAAAATGTAAGTTAAGGGCGGCACCTGTGGCTCAAAGGAGTTAGGGTGCCGGCCCCATATAGTGGAGGTGGTGAGTTCAAACCTGGTCCTGGCCAAAAACTGCAAAAAAAAAAAAAAAAAAAGAAAGAAAAAGGTTAAATATATAAGATAATGTAGTGATGTAAATGTTTACTATAATATTTTAACATTGTACATTATTGTCTCATTCTGAAGATTTTCGATCTATGGAAAAATGAATACATTGTGTAAGTATGCATCAGTGAAATAAAAAAGCAACTTGTAAGAGTGAGAAAAGCAGCAAAATTAGAGGGAAAAAACAAACTGAAATTAAACATAGTTGATTTCTAGTCTCAGCATTATTATTTAGGTGAAGAATGTCCTTCAATCATTTAATCTCTGAACAAATCTCAGTTATTTGCTCTGTGAAACTAGTATAATCCTCATATCTTGAAGATGAAATGAGAATACTTCATTTAGCTTCATTCAGAGTTTTGTATATCATAGATTCTCAGACTCAGTCTCTACACAGCTATATGGACATAGTCTGGAAGACTTTTGAATTAGGATGGATATATGTGACATTCTTTGTCTCCTATAAAATAACAAGAATTTTAGTTTCTCTCTCCCATTTTCCTATTGAAGCCAGTGCTAATTTTCTTTAATTAATTAAGCAGTAGTTTGAACTATTTACAGACATAAAGATCTAAAGACAGGCATCAAGCTCTCACTGTCTTCAAAAATTTCAATGAAAGTTTGGCTTGAGCAAAATTCATTTTGCATACTTGTTAAAAATATACCATTGAGAGCCTCATCATTAGCATTAGGAACACAGGAGAACCCAACCCACATTCTGCATTTAAATGGGGGCTCTAGGTAATTCTGGAGCAAATTGTCTAGAAAGCATCTGTGGAAAAAACCTTTGGTCTTAAGGACCAAACCTGATTGAAACAGTCCATTACATCTTTGTTTCAGGTGTCAAGTTAGCTTCCTATGTCCTAAAATGTTGGCGTTCCAGGCAGCTGCCTGGGTCTTCAGTTCTTGGAGTACTCTTGGTTGAAAAATGAGCAGTGACTCCAAAGTAAGATAAAACATGAAGCAAAGTTTATTGAGAAAGAGAAAGACAGGTTTACAGAGTAAGAGCGAGATACAGGCTCACCCAGCAGGATATGTTCACTGTAGACAACAGCCCTCCATTGTAGAGATAAAGAAAAAGGAATAGGTCATGGCCGCTGATTCTCTTTTATACTGTTTATACAGGCCCACCTCATGGTTCAATGTCACCTGGAAACCTGAGTCTTACTGCCTTACTGCACATG
Source organism: Loris lydekkerianus (assembly GCA_963574355.1). NCBI lineage: Eukaryota > Metazoa > Chordata > Mammalia > Primates > Lorisidae > Loris > Loris lydekkerianus. The sequence goes on along the minus strand of CAUYPK010073154.1, from coordinate 72,452 downwards.
TGGACCTCTCTGAGAGCCCACTGGGGGGTGTGGACTGCAATGGAGATTTAAGTTAATGACATGATAATTGGTCTTACGACTATTCTAGGTCACCCTCAAGACTCTACCAATTGCTGGGCTAGAGTATCTTCTACATCCTTTTGCAGTTGGCTCACTAAGTTCTGACTGGTAGATTGATGGGACATTCCCTCCTGCTATCAATCACTTGGAACAAAATTAAGGTGGGCAGCACTGAGTTGGAAGGCAGGGAGCCCCACCTTTGTCCTCCTTCCCCAGGAAAACCAGGATTTCTAGCTATCTACTTAACATTTTGATAGTTCATTATTAGTGGAATAGACATTTCCTCCCCAAATTATGATTTATTACCATGCTAAAACATGCTACTTTGAATTATAACTCAAGGATGAAAGTCCTTTGTGGGGAGAAAGTAAGAGGAAAAGAAAGGAGTTGTGGACACTAAGGTTTGTTTTATATGAAGAAGCTCTTTCAATAGAAATTCCTAAATCCACAGCCCCAGAAAGAACTGTGTATAGAGAACTGAGGCTAAAGAACATATACTTTGCTGCATGAAAATCTTTGAAACTCAAAAAATTAAATGACATTATTAGCTTTTTAGTAAGATTAGTGGAATTTTAATGAGTGACTGGTATTCTTGAAATATCAGCAATTCTAATTCTATACAAATCAAGAAACATTTTTTTAAGTTTGTCTTGATGGTTTATAGTGATCTGGCATGAGACTTCTAACAGGTATAACAGAATACAGTGAAGTTGGAAAAGACCTAGGCTTAGAGGTGAGGACCAAAAAGTTAATCACTCTATGTCACAATTACTTGAATGATGGATCAAAACCTTTAAGATCTCTGGAACCTAGTTTCCTATTCTATAAAATGAGTAACAGAGATAAATCGTTTTTAGACTTTGATCTATTTCTGGGATATTTAAGGCATCTGTTAGCAAATTTTACAGCATGGATAAAATTTTTTTCTTTTCTTTAAAATGGTCTAATGGTAAATGGCAAGACTTTTTTTTAACATTTAAAAAGCTATTTCTTGAGACCTATTATTGCTAATATTTACTCAATAAAACACAAACATACACAACAGTATATTGGTTTTACAAAGAACATTCATGTATAAAAAAATCACACACACATATAATCCATCATGTGTGCAATGTACTGGGCTCACATTCAGATTAAGTGTTGAATAGCACAACATACAACACAGAACAGGTAAATAGAATACTCATACCTCTCTGCCCTTTTATAGTTTATGAAATCATTTCTGAAACTATAATTTCATTAACAATAAACTTAGAACTTCAAAGAGAAATCACAAATATATTACTGTCATATCTTATAGTACATATATAATATATAATATGAATTACATGTGTTGATTTATCTGACTTTTGCAATTGTATATTTATAAAGGCCTAAATTGAGATTTTAAAAATTAAATTATATATACATATTTGAGACAAAGTCTCTCCTGCACAGGCTAGAGTTCAGTGGTGTTATCATAACTCACTGCAACATCAAACTTCTGGGTTCAAGTGATCCTCCTGCCTTAGTACCTCCAAGTAGCTGGGAATAAATTCAGTTAATTTTTTAATTTTTTTGTTGACATATGGATTTTGGTATGTTTCTCAGGCAGTTCTGAACTTCTTCATATGTGGAACCTAGATATGTTCATATCTGGAACCTTCAATGAATCCTCTCACCTCAACCTCCCAAAATACTAGAATTATAGGCATGAGCTGCTGCTGTCATCTTCAAGTTATGTTTTAAAGGCATAAGAAAAGACAACTATTTAATTTGTGATTAATTTTTAGTTTGAGTGCTAGATGATCTGTATTCTTCATGTTAGCATATTTTGCCTGTGGTGAGTCCTTTTGCATAAAAGTTGCATTTATTCATCATTGCTGACATATAAAGTGTCAAGCCATTTTCCACAGAGTTGGAAGATTTTTTTCTTCACCTGTGGTTGCAATTTCTCTATAAAATTACTGTCCTATCCAATGTACAGGAGATATTATATAAATGATAGTATTTAGCTATTTCTCAACATTTTAAAACTTTTTATTTAACAACTCATGTTTATATTTTTTTATTTTATCGCCTTGAAGAATACTTGAGGTAGAGCTATTCCTTGTGTGAAATGCTGTGGAAAGTTTTGTTTGTGTTTGAAATGATAGGGATGTTTTTTAAGAAGATAAAAAGATAAATATGAGATAAATGAATAGATTTGTGAGTCTGAGATGCGTTGAATTACTGCTTTGGAGATTAAGGGTTAGTGCACTTTTTTTTTTTTTTTTTTGGTGTGTGTGTGTGTTAGCAAATGTAATAATTGTTTTTGCCTAAAATGCCAATGTATAACCAGGGTTGTCAAAAAAAATGTATACACATTTTTAGCGATGTTATCTATGTTGGTAGCAATGTGTAGCAGGGAACATTTGTTCAAAAGATGGCGCTAATCAAATGAATGCTTATGTCACCATGCCATAGTCAAGAATAGGCTAGCGTTTTCTCTTAAAATGCATATACATATTTTTGGCTTCTTCTGTATAGTCTTTAATTTTCTCTAAATGTGGAGGAGAAAACTTAGGCACATAATGACAAAATGTTTTCTAGAATTTAAAAATAATTTTGATGTCATTTTTGCTAAAATAATCCCCTTTTAGTCACTCCTATACCTATTGCTTGATTTAACTTATATCAGAAACCACCACCTGAAATCACAATTCTTTATGTATCAGCAGGTACATGTTTATTTATTTGTTTTCATCTTCCCTGTAGTCCCATTAGAGTGTAAAAGTGACATAAGAGAAAGGTTTTTTTTTTTTTTTTTTTTTTCATTTTCATTTATTATTGCAACCCCGGGACTTGGAAAAACGCTTGTTAAACAGTAGGTACTATATACAGAGGGACCCAAAAAAATTGTACACATATTTTACAAAAGGAAGAAACTGCATTGAATTTATAATACTTAAGTCACAGTTGACTTTGGCAATTAGAAGAGGCGCTCAAGTGAGACTTGTATTCTGCTTTTGTTATTGGTATATATTACTATGATTTTAATACAGTTTTCTCCTTTCTTAAATGGCACCCTCTACATATAGAATGAATGGATGGAAGGATATGGTTAGAATCCTAAGGGCTAACAACAGCTGCCCAACCATGAATTCTCAGTATGGCTGCAAAGGGCAAAAGCTAATAAAACTTGAATAATTGATAAAGTGGTTAGCAAAGGTGCAATTTTATAAACAGGTGAAGTAGACAATTAAGGTGGTTAGTAGTTAGAGAATTAAGGATATGAGCCAATATAATTTTTTGGGAGTGAGTTAGAGAAAAATACTAATCTCATTTTTCTGTTTTTGATAAAAGCACAAAATGAAATCATATATTAATAAAACCCATTTATAACAGCACCCAGTGCCTTCCCTGGATATAACAGTTTCCAGTGGAATGGGGAGGCCTGTCTTGCTACTTGGATCAACCCTGGTATAAGATGATGCAGCTGAGTTTTCAGAGTCAAACTGGGTGAGCACAGTAAAGCTTAGAAATTGAGACGAGGAACTTTTGACTCTCAACTGCACTCAGGTCTGAGCACTTATTTTTTTCAGTGTTAGACAAGTGCCACGTGGGAAATATTACTCTGGGGAAAGCACTGTTGTTCATGACATAGAAAAGTATCTGTATTTTTACTCTTTCAGCCTACAAAATTTCAAAGTAGAGAGAATAAAGTTCTAGGCCAGGCACGGTGGTTAATGCCTGTGATCCCAGCATTTGGGAAGCCGAGGTGGGTGGATCACCAGAGTGAGATCCCATCTCTAAAAAAAGCCAGGCACCTATAGTCACAGCTACTTTGTAGTCTAAAGCAAGAGAATCGCTTGAGCCTAAGAGTTAAAGGTTGCTGTAAGCTACGATGCCAGTGTACTCTACTGGAGATGACAAAGTGAGACTCTGCCTCTAAAAAAAAAAAAAGAAAGAAAGAAAAAGAATAAAGTTCTTACCAAGAACAAGGGATATTAGGATATCAACAGCTACTGGCATGGGCAGTAACTTTTATAATGTATTTTGAACTTAGGAGCCAATGGACTTGAAACCCTCTTTCAAATTCAAGTAGAGGAGTTTCTGTTATGTTTTTCTCCATGGAACTGTCTTAGTTCTCCTATTCATCACTGTCTTAGGTTCTATCGCTACTATAGCAAATTACTGCACATTTATTGGCTTAAAACAACTCACATTTATTTTATTACAATTCTGGAGATCAGAAGTCCAAAGTGCATCTCACTGGGCCAAAATCAAATGTCTGCACAGATTTCCTTCTGGATGCTGTAGGGAACAATTTGTTATTTTTCTTTTCCAGCTTTAAAAACCATCTTTGTGTGGACAGCGCCTGTGGCTCAAAGGAGTAGGGCGCTGGCCCCATATGCTGGAGGTGGTGGGTTCAAACCTAGCCCTGGCCAAAAACTGCAAAAAAAAAAAAAAAAAAGACAAGAAAAAGCACCTTTGTGATCACTTTCTACCTTCAAAGTCAAGAACTCTTTTGTACATCGTGTTACTCTTAAACTAACACTTGTTCCTTCTTTTTCCATTCAAGGACAGTTACGTGATTAGGTTGGTCCCACCCAGATAATCTGTGATGTTAGCTGATTAGCAGCCATAATTCTATCTGCTGCCTTAATTCTCCTTTGCTATGTAATGTATTTGTAGATATTGGGTATTAGTAAATGAACATTCAGGGGAGACATTATTTGCCTAGCACATATATTTTATTTATGAAATTCTTGGTATTTCTGAAAATGAATGCATTTCAAGAAAAGAAGAGTTTTATTTTCATGTCTGGTTGAAATAACCTAAGTCTGAGATAAAGAAGAATCTATACTTTTGCTCACTCCTGGTCAGTTCACTCTTCAAAAAGAACCAAGATCAAGGTGTTTCCAGAGCAGAGTCAAGCTCAAAGAGGACCAAACTCAAGACGTCAGAGCATTCACAAATACGTTGTTTTTTCAAATGAGACTTTGCTGCTTTTTAAAGGAAATGCCCGTTCTCCATATGAAGGGAGCAGTCACATTCCTTGTCACACATAATACCAATTTGCAGACACACAAATCTCAAATAGGAGTTTATACGCAAAGCCTTTTGGTGCCTTCCCTGTGGTTAGTGGAACATTTGAACCCTGGCAGAGACTTGAAATCAATGATTTAAATTTGCAAAGCACACAAAACTTCAGGTAGTAGTTCCAAAGTTTTTAGAAAATTAAGTTGATAACAAATCACCTGAAATTCATTATCTCTCCATTTAAAACTTAATAATAATAAAATTTATTATATTTGACTTCTATGACAGATTTTAAATAAGAATTAATCTCTGTAATTAACTTGTAATGAAATTTTACTTCCAAACTGTGTGCAAATAAAACCAACAGTTGCTCATTTTTTTACTGTTTTGGGCAGTTAACTATTCTGTGACATTGTTTTATGAGACAATAATACAACGTCTAAATAGAAAAACTCAGGACACACACACAAAAATTTATCCTGTTGAATAATAAAGAGATTTCCACCAATAAATAAGGAAATCAGATTACTTTTCATGTGAGCTGACCCTGAGTGATTTATTACTCCAATACAAGTCATGATTAATGATATTTGAATGTTAGAAGTTTAAAAACTTGATATAAATTTATTAAATATGCAGCAATCCATAAGATAACCCACCTCAAACAAGTGGTTTGAATTACTTTACGTCATTCACCCATCTACCACACTGGAGAGTCTTCTCATTTATCTTTAAGAATGTCCAAAACTGTGTAAAGTCATTGTATTCCTGACCCAAACCATGAATTTGTACTACTCACCCAAACCTAAAAATAGCAGTTTTTGCCAAAGGAGTCTTTGAGGCTGTTGCTAAGGAACAAGCTTTAGAAAACAAATACAAAATAGAACACAAATCTAGTAGTTAAAAAGGGAAGAAAAGCCCTGGAAAACAGCCTTTTCCTCAGGAAAGCTGATAGATAGTGATGAACTTTTTCCAGGTCTAGTCCATTCCCTGGTTGTTGTGCCATATAAACATCTTCTTCCTCTACTTCCTGAACCATGTAGATTATTTTCTGATATTTCCTGAAATGATATGTTAATAACAATTCACTTTTCAAATACAGAAATCCTAGGGAGGGTCTAGGGTCCATCGGCCATACTGAGCATACAACAGGTATAATCCTGGTCTCTGGGAAATTAATTATCATAATAGAAGATAACACTTGTGTGTGTGTGTGTGAGAGAGAGAGAGAGAGACAATTACATTAGTATCTTAGTCCATGTTAATCATTTTGGAGAGGCTGATGGAAGAAAAAGCAATTCATTGGCTAGAATCTTTTAGAATTACATTAGGAATTAATGTTTTCTTTAAAAAAAAAAAAAGCGTTCTTCTCATTATTCACAATAGCATAGTATTTAGTTAGCCAGTATTTTCTGAAGGGCTTGGTGCATGCCTAGAAACAGCTTCGTACATGGCATTTTTTTGTTTGTTTGTTTGTTTTTTGATAATGACAAATCTGTTTCTATTTGAGGACTTTCAGGCTATAGACACTCTAGCTTCAGTCAATAGCTTTCATAGAAGCACCTCTGCTCACCTAAAGATTTCTACAGACTGCAAACTTATAGGGAAAGGAAATTATGAATAATGAAACTAAGCAAAGGATAAAGTAGAATGAAGTAATGCTTCATTAAGAAGATGGCTGGCCAGCCATCATAAGCAGTCCCCAATTACCTAACCAGAATATGTGGGGCATGAAATTTCCTTCAAGAGTCTAAATTGTCTGTTGTCATTGGTCGAGTACTGTTTATATTAACACTGGCTCATTTTGGAATTATATTCAAGAATTGAGCAAAATCTACTCAACCAGCACTGTGTCAACATCTTCTCATAGTAGTAATAGTCCCAGTATCTTTTTGGTCACTCTTTATGGAGTGATCACTCAGGCTCTCATGGACCTTCTGCAGCTCTGAGGGCCAGCCATGGGCCTTCTCTGTCACTATGTCCTACTTAGAAATCTACCAGGAAAAGGTATTAGACTTCTTCCAGTGGTTCTTAACCTTTCTAATGCCCCAACTCTTTAATAGAGTACAAAGGGGTTGTGACCCACAGGTTGGGAACCACTGTTAGACCCTTTCTCAGGAGACCTGGTGATCCGAGAAGACTGTTGGGGAAACATCCTGATACCTGGCCTAACATAGAACCCCCTCACTAGCTTTGCTGATTTTGAGCGGCGCTTCTTCCCAGCCAGTTGAAATCGGACTGTAGAAGCCACACAGCTCAACCAGCGCTCTACTCGCAGTCATATTGTGCTCCTGGTAAGGTGGATCAGCAGAAATGTCTAGTCCCATTTCGCCATCGGGAGGGAAAACTCTATGTAATTGAGTTGCTGGCTCAGAATGATAACCGCCATACTGGCAACAAGGGCCTTCGGCTGAAAGAGAGTGGAGCCATCAACACCTCCTCTTTGCTCTGGGCAAGGAGGTAGATGCACTGGACCAGGGCCTTCCTCGTGTGCTTTACCTGGATAGCAAGCTCATTCGCCTACTGCAGGACTGTCCCGGTCATTGTCAGCATTGCCCCTGAGAGACGCTTCTACCTAGACACAATTTCTGTACCTACCCAACTTTGCTGCCAAGTCCAAAAAAATAATAAACCATCCTTTTACCAATGAGCGCCTACAGCTTCATGTCTCAGCACATCTTGGGACCTGTTATGCTATCTCTGAAAGAACTGCTAGGCCCATCAGAGGCAAAGAGAGCCTGAGGCCCTGAGGAAGACAAAATTGGGAGCCATAAGCCCATAGCAGCTCTACCTTCTGCCTCTCAGAAACTCAGCCCCCTGCAGAAGCTGAGCAGTATGGACCCAGCCATGCTGGCATGCCTTCCTAGCTTGGACCATATGCTGGGCTCCCAGGGGTGCCAAGGGGGCCCCTCTGCTGAGTACCCCAAGGCGAGAGCGGATGGTGCTTATGAAGACAGTGGAGGTGAAGGACTTGGAGATTGAGAGACTTAAGATGAAACAAAAAGAACTGGAGGCCAAGGTGCTGGCCCAGGAGGCTGCAGACCCAAAGGAGAAAGAGAATTGCTCTCCCACAATGCTCTGAACCCTTTCCTATCGCACAGTCACAGTGGCAAAGCCCCTGAAAAAGGTTGTGGGGTTGTGGTGATGCCCCTACAATTGATTCAGGAGCAGGCAGCATCCCTAAATGCTGAGTTCCATATCCTGAAGAATAAAAGCCAGAAAAGAAAGCTGGAGTCCTTGGATGCCTCAGAGCCTGAGATGAAGGCTGAGGACTGCTGAGAATTACAGAAGAGCCCTGAGCTACTGGCCCATGGGGGTCAAAAAATACTGGATCTGCTGAATGAAGGCTAATCCCAGGATCTGCGCAGCCTGCAGCGCATTGGTCCTAAGAAGGACCAGCTTATCATGGGCTGGAGGGAGCCCCACAACCTATTCAGCCAGATAGAAGACCTGGACCAAGTGAAGGGTGTAACTGGGAGACTGATGGAGTCATTCCTGAAGGTGACCATCCTCAGTCTCGCTGCTGGCCAGTGCTGTGGCCCCTGCTGACTGCTGTCTTCTTTTTTTCACCCTAAGGTATTTTGGGGCTTTTGAAATGAAAAGGATGGAGTTCTAATCCTCAGAACGTGACTATTTTCTAATATCTCAATTCGCTGCATTTGATTATTAGGAAACAAATGAATGTGCTTGGTTATTGCTGTGAGCTATGATGCCTTTGTTGATTTTTCAAACAAAATATGAATGTGCTAATTTTGTTTTATTGAGTTTTTATATGTGAATATTCTATATTAGTTTTTGCCTATATTTAACTAATGTCCAGGGTGACTTTTTAAAAATATTTATTGTATATAAAATGTTGCTTTAAAATAAGAGTGCATTATGGGCCAGTAAATTAAGGTAATTAACACTGCATCCTTACATAACTTTTAAATTCAGTTGGTACTCCTTGAGTATTCATATGGAATAATCAGAGTTATTCCCAAAGGTTATTTAAAACGGCTACTTATTGCACTATCTCTTTACAAGAATTTGTACTTTTCACCAACTTGACTTTTACTTAAAGCATGTACACTGTCAGGTGAAATTATGGGCTCTTTGTTTCAACTAGCAGGAGTACTGTGTGTATGTGTAAGACAGCTGGTCTTGCTGTAGAGAGCAGATTAGAAAAACATAGCAGAATAGATGAGGAAACAGCTAGGAGAGTGATATGGTATGGTATATATAGTGTTGATTTATTTTTTTAAGTAACTAATTTTTTTATTTCATAGTTTCATGGGGTACAAATGTTTTTGATTGCATGGATTGCTTTTATGTTTGAGTCATGGTTATAAGTGTGCCCGTCATTTAGGTAATGTTTATTGTACCTATTAGGTAGGTTTTTCTCAGTCCCTTTCTGCGCCTTTCCCCCATGTTGACTTCCATTTTTAAGTTTTACTTCCTTTTATGTACTTGTGTGCTCATCAGTTAGTTCCAGTTTAGTAGTGAGTACATAGGGTGTTTAATTTTCCATTCTTTAGATACTTCATTTTAGGATAATGGTTTCTGGTTCCATCATTCTGATTGAGTAGTTCTCAACCTTCTTAATGCCACAATCCTTTAATTCAATTCCTCATGTTGTGGTGACCCCTAACCACAAAATTATTTTCATTGCTACTTAATAACTGTAATTTTTGCTAGTATTATGAATTGTAATGTAAATCTCTGATATTAGGCAACCCCTTTGAAAGGGTCATTTGACCCCCACAAGGGTCGCGACCCACAGGTTGAGAACCGCTGATCTAAATTGTTGCAAAAGGCACTAGGTCATTCTTCTTTATGGATGAGTAGCATTGCATGGTATATACACACCATACGTTTTGTTAATCTACTCATGAATGATGGGCATTTGGGTTGAGTTTACTTCTTTGCAATTGTGAATTGTACTGTATGGACATTCAAATAAGGAATGCATATACACTGTTTGTGGGACTGCAAATTAGTACAACCTCTATGGAAAACAATATGGAGATTTGTCAAAGAAATAAAAGTCCCACTATCACTTGATCCAGCAATCCCATTTCTGGCTATTCACTCAAAGGTATATAGTGTTTTTAAAATTTTAGTGCTCTAGCATTGGTTTTCCATTCTAGTTAATGTGTGTTTGACTTTTTAAACAAAAGATATTCTCTATTTCTGCTCTGAATAAGCAGTGCTTACAGCAAGGATGATAAATTTAATTATTTAACCTGATAATATTACTTCATATTATCAGGTTCTCTGAGATTTCTGTGATACCAACCAAGTTTCCTAATTTTGTAAAATATTATGTTCATCTTACCATAGAATTTCTGTTTCCACAGAACTCTTGAGTATGTTTTCATTTTCTAGACCAAGAAAGAAACCATTATTTAATAACCATCCTATACATGCAGAATTCAATTTCAGAGAAGCCAAATGAGTAGTACAGTGAGATAACTAAGAATTAAATTATAGCTTCTTTTTGTTGTAAGTTTGTGTGATGGCTAAGTCCATGCCTGGCCAGCTCCATATTTCAGAATATGTTCATTTTTTAAAATCGAATTGTCAGTAATGCTAGGTTTAGAATCTGTATTCGCCTACACATTTACTCCTTCTCAGATACTCAGATGGTTTTCTGTATTTTCTGTATTCCTGATGCCTCTGCAGGAGGAGCTATCACTCATGCACTCTTAGGAGCCTGGAAATGAGGTGGGGATGCCATGGCCCCTTCAGTACCTGCCCTCAGAGGGCACCAAGGCTAGCTGAGCTCTTGCTGCCATCTCCTCTGCTTCTGACACTCTGCACCACTCTGTCTGTGACACTTCATCTGATGTGTGGCCATCTCCATGCTCAATTTTCCCAAGTACAAGGGGGAGGATACAACCACAGGTTTTTTGGTAAGCCTTTTCTAAAAGGTTAGGTATAATTAGAAAAAGAAGTGCAGGCCAGTGGTGCTGTGCAGCTGTAGCGGAGGTGGTTTCCACAGAAGACTCAGATTTGTCTATGGGGCCTGTTTCATTGGTGCTTCCCTGCTTGGCTCCTGGCTTGCCCCCATTTTCTGGGGGTCCTAAACCCACCACTGCTGCTGTTGCTCCAAGAATGTGTTTCTCTCCAAGTGCAGGCTCTTCTTTTGGAAGTGATCCCAATCTTCGAGTCAGACCTTCATTCTTCACTCCATTTTCTGGCCACAGGATCTAGTTCTTTGGCTCCCTGACACTTGAAACCCTTTATCTCTCCTTTAACAATTTCTTCTTGTATTGTGTCTCTTGCAGGACAATCATAACTGCACTTTTTCCAAAATGTAGTTTGGCTTGTCTTAAACAGGACCACATTTAGAACAATAATTTTATAGTGCTGACTGGCCTTACTTGAGCCCAGACAATTTATTTTAAAAATATGTCTTTCATTCAATAAATGTCTTTCTAAAGATCTAGTGTAAAGTCTTAGGGGGGTACATGTAGGTTTTTCAGGTTAACTTCTTAAGAGATACACACACGACAAAGCAATAGTTAAACATAAATTAATAGGGAATGATAAAAGACGTCTCCCAAAGCGGCATTGAAGTTATTCAGATTAATGCTTTCTCCAAGAACAATGGAAGTTGAGTCTTTTAATATTTAGGTGATAAGTATTATTCTTACTTTTCCCCCATTTAAGGACACTCATCCAATAAAGCCAACCAAAAGTACAGGGCAAACTCTTCACAATTTAAAAACGAGACCTCCTGCACAGGTTTTGCTCCTCAAGGTTAGTAACTAATCACCCATATGAACAAACAAAAACCCATAAAGTTTTCTTTTACGCTGTTTTTTCTTTTTTGGTCTTTTTTTTTGTTCATTAATTTAGTTGTTAACAAGTGTGTAGACCTTTCTGATCTCTTCAGCCAGAAATAATATTTTCTTTCTTCAAAATAGCACTGTGACCTTCTCTTATGTCACTGGCTTTTTAGAAATTGGGGTAACATGTAAACTCTGTGAGAACAGAGACAAAGCTTGTTTTTATCTCTGTGACCCTCTCCACACCACTGTATCCTTCACTTGGTAAACGCACCACCATTTTTGGTAAACACAGATGTCTTTTGACGTAACTGTTTCTTAAGAATAAAGGTCTTGCAGCAGGGAGGATAATTTGACTTGTATGGCTGCTATAGGAAAAGTTACCGGAATATTAACCTATAATGCTCATGGCCACTGAGACAGAAGTACTGAGGCAACATTGCTGTGTGTGTAAGAGGTTAGAGTCGGATGATGAGCAAGTTGCTTTACTCCCTGTACAGTTGGTTTTCTCATCCATGAAATGAGGTTGCTGATGGGAACTTCCTAATAAAGTCTTGTGAAGATTAGTTGAAATTAATTTATGTAAAACTTTTAAAACAGTGTCTGGCACATGGATCACAGAAGAGGTGGTTAGCTATTATTGTTACCATTGCCTTGACAACCTGAAAAGATCAATATCTGTTTAAGTGAAGCCAAAGGAGAATGAAATCCATTAGGATCTCTGTAAGGTGACCACCCAAGGGACTGTAACAAACAGAGCAACATACAGCGGTCAATGTAACAAGTAGGTCTGCGTACTGATACATACATGTGGTGCATGGTCAGTCTATGAAAATTAGGTCAACTGAAGGAGGTGGTCAGTGTAGGGAGGTGATCAGTTATGGAGGGTCTACCGTATACTAGAAATGTACAGTATCTAGCCCATGCTAGTGAAAATGTATAGTTTTTTGGTCTATATACTGCCAAGCCTAAGAAGATTACAATATAAGTCGACACAGGCTCAGTTTATAGTGAGAGTTTCTATTACTCAGGATTAAAAAAAAAAAAGTTTGCAATTGCTGAAAGGACAAGAGAAAAAACAAGATCATGTCAAAGATCAGCAAAAAATTAACTAGATGATCAATAATATAATAAAATAAAATTCCTTACTTGGTCCTGTAAGTCCTGTAATAAACACTCTCCTCTTCATGGCTCACAGGCTGTTTGCAGCCAAAGAGGTTAATTTGAACCTAAACGGCATTAGTTGGCTGCAATGACAAACACCTGGAAAAAAACCAGCAACCGAGAAGTAAAGCAGTAACTGTACCTTTCAGAAATTACCACCAGGAACAAACAAGCTTTGACACCCCTTTCCTTGGGCTCCCTTCCCGTCAAAGTCCTCAAAAACACTCCACAATAAATCTGCTCCCATCAGTTCTTCTGACCAACTTTTTGGCATTTGTGTGGTTTTGCTATTCTTTTGGTCATTGTCATAGTTAAAAAAATCTGCCCAGAAATCTGGGAGTAGTACAAATGATTAGATGCTATATTGCAAGTTACCTTTTTGTCATTAATGATGTCCTTTATTAAAATGTAATTCTCAAAATAATGATATTGAATTTGCTTTTTTTGTTTTTGTGACATGTTTCCCCAGGAAGAAGTAGTCTCATCTATCTCGATAGAGCAAAAAAGAGCTATCATTATTAAACATTGACCCAATGAACCTAATCCATAGCTTTTGGCTGGAAAATCTGAAACTTTTTTCCCATTAATAATGTGAGAGCATGTTGATAGCTGAATTTTCCTCACTGCTATTAAAAAATAATCACTCTGTTGATGTTGCATGAAATACATTACCATGTACTTTATCATTAAGTTTAGTCTGTCATGTCCTGCTATCATCCTATCATGGAAATACATTAACATAATAATTTTATTCAGATTAGTTCTCCTTTTGACATATTCTGGAGTTTCAGTCTAGTAAGTAACTAGGATGTCTATTAAGAAGATGAAAAGTCTTAACAGAAGTCCTGACAGCTTTAAAGTTAGAAAATGTTTCAGAATTAAAATGAATTAGAGGCCAGTGCCAAAAATTACAATAATAATTAGGCAAATAATAAGAGCTGTGAAATTTGAATGGAATGGGAAGACAGAGTTAAAATAATAGTATCTTTGACTAAGGTAACACTTGCCATGTGGTTTAAATTTCAAAATAACATTTCTTTTTTCCTTTAGATATGAGCAAACTGTTTAGACAATTAGTTTCTGGGACCTTACAAGCCATTAATGTAAGTCTGTAAATTCTCTTTCCCACATAGATACATGAATAACTGGCAGAGTGTGTCAGGAGTCTGCATTTGTGTTCCCCGGTTGAGGAATGACATTTTTATATATGTATATATATTTAGCCCCTTGTCACAAAGTCATGTTCTCCATACCCTTCTTCTCTTCCCTACCATGTAGACTATTTTCTTTGCTAATTATACCCAGGAAAATAAATAACTTCACTAGTCCCAAGTAGTGTAAGCTGGTTGGTGGCACAAGTCTGTGAGCCATCTGCAAAATCTCACCTTCATAGTCTGAGTGGGTGTGTGGCAAGCCAGCTAGGAAAAAGCGCTGCGTTTGGGGGGTGGGGTGGGGCAGTGATGGGGCGAGACACTTGGTCATTGCAGGCCCTGGTGGGCTCATTGAGGGCTCAAGCAGTAGAGGCGTTACAGGGTCCTGAAGTGCACCACCCTTTACTAAGTTTCAGGAGGCCTGACTGCCTCAGTACCTCATTCTTTCTGCAGTTTGCAGCTTCTAACTCGTTGGCGGTAACTAGTCCCGTCAGTGTTCTGTGTTGGACAAGAAAGAAAGGGGGTCCCATGTACCTGGGACAGCTGAATACTCACTGATTTCCCTCCTGGGAGGAATTTCAGGTCAAGGGGCCTCTTTTGGCATTCAGCTGTGTCACTTTGGTGGACAGGTCACACAGGTAAAGTGAGCCTGTTGTTCTTAACCTCTGCAATGCATCTTTTTTCTTTGAAAAAAATACTTTTTAACTTCAACTGTGTGCTAAAACTTCTCTGCTGGACTTCCTCACTCCCATGAGGGCATAAAGAGGTGGTAGAAATCTTCTATTCTGCCATCATGCTAATATCTCAGTTAAGATACATGTACACTCTGTCTCAATAAATAAATAAATAAAAATAATAAGTAAATAAATAATATAAACCTGAGAGAGGCAGAACTTAGACAAGTAAAGCATTGAAAACGTGGACCAAAAAACAAACAAATAAACAAAAAAATAAATAAAAAGAAAAAAGAAAAACATGGACCATAACCTTTTAGTTTATAATGAAATGAAACAGTTTTAAGGCCCCAAGATGTGAAACATAAATATATATTACATATTGATTCCTATGGATACCGGTGTTTCAGGTTCTTGGTCTCAGAGATTGGAAGAATGAATCCATGGACCACAGATAAGTGGTAAGACAGGATTTATTCACAAAGAATACAGAAACAACAAAAACCAAAGCTCCTGGCAGAGAGAACCCAGGACAGGCACAAGCTCTCCTGCTCCCTCTCCAGTCTGCCTCCTGGTCTCTTTGCTCAGGGGTATATATAGTTGCCAGGATTGTTTCCCTAGAACTCAGTGTTTACTTTTACAGCCTAGGTCTTCTAAAGTTACAGCCAGCCTTTCATTTAGCAGCAAGGGGCCAGAAGTCTCTAGCCTTAGAAACTCACATGAAATTGACTGATTAAACTGACCAGCAGAAGGGCACAGGGAAGGAGACAAAGGGTGTCTCCCCCATCAGTTTCAGCAGAAGCACACAGGGAAGAGACAAGTGTCTCCCCCACCAGTCTCTAGCCCCTTGGCTACTGGAGCCTCTCAGGGCCCCGCTGCCCACCCTCCAGCCCTCTGGTTTCTCCACCTGCCCCAGCACCAACATCACCAGGTCTAAGGTGACAGGTCATGGGGCCACCTGGCCTGTATCACTATAATCTTTAGTTTTTTGTAGGGAAAAATATCACTTCTAATCATTATTATTACAGATACAGTTAATGAATTGATGTTTTTAACCTTTAATATTTTAAGAAAATTTTGAGAAAAAAGTTTTAATTTTACATTGCTGTATGTCCCAGAGACTGCTAAATAATAATGACCTTGTTTTACTGCAAATGTAATAAATTCATTTTTTATTTTCCTGATCTTTGATTCAGTAGTATTTAAAGAATTGCTACAGGAATACTCCTGTGTATGTTATCAAGATCTTAAAATGAAACTATGAAATAGATTAAACTCACATATTCATCTTCAGACTTTGTGACTGTGTCTTCTTATATGTAATTGGCACATCTGGCATAAAATTTATTTTAGTATCACCCCCATTTCCTTCTGATCTTGTAACTACTACCCGCCACCATATGTTCTGAAACACTGCCTGCCAGAGTTGGTTCCTAGCCACTGTAGACTCTCAAAAATCTTCTCCATTAAAATGAAGCCGCCCACCAAAAGCTGATATTTACTTAATAACCACTATGCTTTTATCTGGTTTTCTTTAAGAAATTGTCATGATTTCTTTCTCAAGTTGCTAAGTAATCTTTACTCACTTGATGCTATATTACTTTATATAAAACCATGTATACATCATATTATATATGAACATAAATCATTTATTATTTTATATATCTGTTATTTAATATTTATGGATTTAAATATTTATCAGACATGTGCATTCATATATATGTATACAAAAATACATACAGCCATTTCAATGATAAGATAATTTTTTTCCTTTGATTTCCTTTAAAATAACTTTGGCACTAGGTATATTTCAATTCATAGACTGCTTGTATTTTTTCTCTGTATACCTATAAGCAGATTCAGCCTTTCTTTTTGAAAGGTTCGAAAGTTGTTATTCTAGGCTCAGGCTTAAGTATAAAAAAATGTTTCTGGGCATGGTGGTACATGCGGCAGTCCCAGCACTCAGCAGGCTGTGTGGAGAGGGTCCCAGGAGCCCAGCAGCTCACAGCTGCAGTGAGCTGCTGCCTGTATGCCAGCCTGGGTGACCAGGAGGGTCCTGTCTCCAAAATTAAATTAAATTAAATTAAAATTTTGGAAAAGGATTCTAACTTTGGGCCTCTAAAAGAATCTAGTTTCCTAGGGTGGACCCCTAAAACCTTCTGATTTATTGGAACTGAGAAGAGACTGAAACATTTATACTTTTAACAAGCAATCCCAATAATTCTGATGGCAGTATTTCTTGAACCACATTTTTGAGTGTTTTTTTTTTTCTAGATAATAATCACCTAGTTATACAGTATCAAATGCAATAATCATTAAATACTATCTTTGTCAATGGCTTAAATCAACTCTCCTTTTAAGACTCGACAAAGACTCTTCTAAAATGTAGTGATCTGTATTTCCATCTATAATGTACTTCATTGCTATGAGTTGTGTTTCCAAATAGAATAACACTTAGTTTTAACTGAAGCACAGTTCCTCTCCAGTATTTCTGCTTTACTGGGACTTGAGGAGACTGCATGGGGAAGAAAGACACAGGTATAATAATGACCAGTGGAGGACCCAGTCCTTTCATTTGAATAAGAAGAACTGGAAGACAATGATTAAAGCAAATTCTTCAAAGTACATCAGAAAATGTAGAGGGAATATCCAGGGCAACCATTACCTTGTCTAAACTTGACAGATGTTACCTAGATGTAGGTCAATTTGATCCACACTTTACTCCTTTCAGCAAATAGTTGCTCAATTAAACTTGGGAAATTAGTTTGTTTTTTTTTTTAAACCAATTCTCTGACAGACTCTGTAATTCTGCTTTAGTGTCTTGAATTTTCTATTTTTTTTTTTCAATTGGTAACATATGCTAAAAGAAGCTCAAAGAGTTAAAAACAAATAAGAGACAAGAGTTAATTCTGTCCTTTACTGTAGTACAGTTTTCTGTTTCTTCTTCTTAGAGGCAAATGCTCTCAGGCATTTCTATTTTTTATGTATATTTACAGAGTATATTGCATATTGGGGGGGTGAGGGGAAATATAAATAAAATCAGGACAGGAAATTTCTGTGATTTCAAATTAGCAGGAAAGATGCACTAAAGAATGACTGAGTAGCATAAAGAAAGTGTTAATGTCACTAAGCAGCATATGTATTTATCCCCAGGAAATGACTTAGATACCAGAGAAATATAATATATTCAAGTAAGTGTGCATTCCCTCAGGAAAAAGGAAAAGGAATTTTTTTTAAAGCAAGTATAGCTTTCAGAAACCAATCAAAATTTAAATGTGCATGCATTTTAGCACAACAAAAATTACCTGAGTCTTAAACAAGATAACTCTAGAGATGGCAGAAACACTGGCAACCAATCAGTTGTTCTGGCAGGGAAAAACCCATGAGTACTTTTTTGGAAAACAATTTGGATGTAAATGGGAAAATTGTTTTCTCTGACCTATTCATTAAATTTCTGTGTAGTATCAAACTAAAAGGTTTGAGAAAGATAAAAATTATATATAGTGACCCCCAAAAGGCAAAAATTATAACCAATTATTTAATAAGAATGACTTTTAAGACAAAACTTGAAGTGAATACCTGCTACTTACTATCTATGTGACACTATGCTAGGGTTAATGAATAACTCTAAAGAATTTCACATTATGTGAAAAGTATAATCTTTATCTAATACAGAGTCTATTAGAAAATGAGACAATATCAAGTGGACTGTGTAAAGCAGATTCTCCTGAAACATTAGCTACTTTGACTTTTTTTGCAGTGTCGTAGGTCATCCAGATTACTGTGAGGACCACTGGCAGCTAGCAGGTGATGCCCACTGCTGGGATGAACCAGATTGCTCTGTTAGCACATATTATATGCCAAGGATTTTACTTCTCTTTGAATTGCACTTTTGCTAGATCTTACAAACAGCCTAGGCAATTTATTTTTGGTAAAGATATCAACAGTGATTAATCTTTAGGCATTACAATTCATATAGGTTATAAATATATCAATTCTCTTTATGCAAAATTTCATCCTCTGTTGCAAGACTTTTTGCTTGTGAGTTTATATTTTAATGTAATGAAATTTTTCTTTAATTAAATTCTATAATCATTTTGAATTCAATAAAATGATACCTGTCTTCCATGTTGAAGTTTACAACTTATGAAGAGCCAGAGAGGAATTACAATGAAGGTCAACATGTCAGTTTCATTCTACAGAAAAGCTAGATTGGAGTATATGGCTGAAATCCAAAGCAAACATGGGCTTGTCCTCCAGTCTTAAACTAGATAGATTTTCCCACCCAGTTAGTGGAGCAGCTGGGCAGCCACAAGCTTCCCCATAAGGGCAGATCCTTATTGCACAGATGAGAACAGTCTAGAATGTGTGTGCTCTCTTGAGATCTGCTCAGAGACGGGATTCTGAAGAAGCTGAGACAAATTTTCTCTATTCCGTCTCCTAATTGCACCAATTAGATATATTCCTCTTCCTCCCTCAGGAGTTGATTTCAAATTTGGAGCAACTATAATAACAATTTGTGCCTAAAATATATTATTCTGTCAGAAAGCAAGAAAGCTTAAGGACTAATGGGATTATGTACAGTTAAAAAAAAGAAAAAAATGAAAGACCAGCTTTAAGATGTTCCTACTGCATAAATTTTTATGACATATTGAACATTTAAATAAAATAGTAATTATAATAGAATTGATTGGAGTATATCCTGTAAAAATTCATGAATCTCAATAATAAATACATACATATTACAGGCATAAATAGGAAAGTGGAAAAGAAGAAAATACTTTTTTTATGAAAAATGCACCAGATTATAAAGATACATGGAATGATAAAATTGGAAATTCAACATTTATGACTAATTAAGGTAAGGTCATTGGTGAAGGCTAAAACCATTATGTCAATGGTCACTGGGGAACAGGATATTTAAATGTTGGCAAAAGAATCCAGCACAGATTGCAAAGGGGAAAAATGTACAATTATAACAGCTAAAACTGGCACTCAACATCGTAATCAAATGGCTACATTTATAGATGATTATTACTAACAGTAGGGCAAAGTGATAATTTCTTTTCCTTTTAATATGATGTAGTGTGAGAAAAATCACCTATAATGTATTCCTGCTAATTTAACCATAATCTAATAAAGCATCTATATCTAATTATACAAAATGTAGAAGACAGAGAAAAATTTAAATGATCTCATATGTTAAAAGTCAGACAAATTTGGAGTGGGGAATATTTTAGAAGAAAAGAAGATAAGATTTTTTTCCCCCAAAGATTGGTTTTTATAAAAATGGAGTGAATTCTTCCAGTTTAAAAGGGGTAGGCAGAAAGGGGAGGAGGAAGGGAAGGAAGGATTATTTTATTATTCTCTCACTTTACAACAATTTCTTGCTCTTAAAATGTAAAATATTTGTATTTCTACAAGCAGCTATGGATTTCTTTTTTTTTTTTTTTTTTTTGCAGTTTTTGCCTGGGGCCGGGTTTGAACCCACAACGTCCAGTATATGGGGCTGGAGCCCTAGTCCTTTGAGCCACAGGTGCCACCCAGCTATGGATTTTTTTAAAACATGAATAGCATATTTTTATTTTTATATTTTATATTTTTGAATAGCATATTTTTAATTTTTTATATATTTTTTCCTTTTATTAAGTCATATACACATAGATCATGAATACATTTATGCTTTTGTGGGGTACAATGTGTTGTTTTTTTTTATACAATTTGGAATGATTACATCAAACTAATTAATATAGCTTTCACCTTATTTACTTATTTATTGTGTTAAGACATTTACATTCTATACTTGGTGGATTTTGTTTATTTTGTTTTATTTTGTCTCATTAACTGACATGGGAAAGATTTCTATTGTTAGAAGTTACTACTTTCTAAGCAGTAGTTTGAAACTTTCTGTTTATCCATAGGATTTATAAGTGAATATTTTCTTATAATTTTTCTGGTGAGGGCTAGTGAGTCAATGCATTCCTGGCATTTGCTTTTGTAATAGAAATTTATGTGTCATATATCACATGTATTCAATACATAAACTTGGTGTAAGAAATTATATTTTTATGTAAAACTAGTTAATTCACTGACGGCCTTTCAGGAATTATGCTAATTAAAATGGTGACTGTTTGATAGCTTATCCATAAGCTACTCAAAGTAGCGAGCATAGGAAAGTAGTTTTCAAACAGAGCCATCAGCAGTAGAATTTTAAAAAGGTTTGTTATTCAGTTGTATAATTAATTGTAAGAATTTTCAGCTTCAGATCTTAGGACAGTCACAAATAGCTGCCTATTTCTATTATAATCATACAAAAAATGAAAGAATATATTCTTATTCATAAAATAAATTCATTTATTTTTCTCAATCACTTCTTATAAACTTATTTCTTGAAGTGCATTACAATGCTATTATAAAAACTGCTTTTTCAAGTTTTGAAAACAAATTAGGTATACAATTAAGGGATTTTATTTCTAAAAGCCAAACGTAATTTGTTCTGACAAGAGAGATTTTTTCTTATAGACAAACATTTGAATACTTCTATTGTTTACGGCAAATTAAATAGAAAATTTCTCATTTCATACCTGCATATACTTTATTTAGCTTTCTTCCATCTGCTCTGCAAACGCTCTTATAAACCTGTATCCCATGGCAACCCCCAATGGCATTTTAGCTCCATGTCTCCCAACTGAGCTCATCTTTCCTAGGAAAACCACCTTAGCACCTCAAGCAAAGCTTTTTCCAGGAATATGGAGGCAGGGGATTTTTGTAGAACCCCCCTCCACGATTTCGTTATAGGACATAGATGATACATACACATTCCTTAATACTGCTGAGAAAATACTTTGTTCCATGCTCTGTGAGTCATGTTTAAATCCCAAAGAGAAGAATGAGTCAGGTTATTTCACACAATCACTGCCCTTCTGATTGCAGACAAAGAAACGGCAGATAATTATTTTTATCAATGTAAAAGATGTCTTCTATCCTAGAAAGTTATTCAAAATAAAAGCTGATGCAATTTAGCCTTTTAGTGTGAAGGAAAATATTCAAGTCTGTTTATGTTTATAGCACAAAACTACATCAGTCAACTTGTTAATTTCTGCTGAGGGAATTGTGATGTGCAGTGAGCTCAAAACAGCACACCTGGAATTTGCTCCCAGGGAGACTGCTGATGGCCTTGGTATTTAGAGAAGCCTCAATTTTCTAGTTCAGAAAATGGGTGGGACTTCCCAGGGAGTTTCTTACGAAAACTCTTTGTTGATGACAAAATACCATTTAACAGAGTTTATTATTACACTCTGTAACTTGACATTTTATTATTGTGAATGTCATCTATACACAATGAAAACATGATGATGCTGTGGCTTTAAGTACATTATTTTAAAACTGAAATGAAATGAAATGGAAAATGAAATCAATATCAATCACTATTTGAAATCCAGGAGTGAGAAAGGAAAAACGCCCTGCTTTCTACATAATTTGTTTTTCCAAAGGACTGATTTATAACTTTCAGTATCCAAATTTAAAATTGCTTTTCTACCTTTTAATATACATCCACATTTTAATAAGTTTTCAAAGCATAGTTATTTGAAAAATGTGTTAACATTCTATTATGATAAACCATTATGAAGAAACTAAAATCCATATGTTCTTATGCCTATTTTTAAAATAATTTATTCCATTTCTCTATCTGGATTTTATCATTGTTCCTTAAATTTAGAATTATGTGTATAAA
Organism: Loris lydekkerianus; assembly: GCA_963574355.1. Classification (NCBI taxonomy): domain Eukaryota; kingdom Metazoa; phylum Chordata; class Mammalia; order Primates; family Lorisidae; genus Loris; species Loris lydekkerianus. Next base: position 49,888 of record CAUYPK010073154.1, on the reverse strand, counting down.
ATTAATGTATGATTTTTTAATTTGCTAAGGAATTTAAGTCAAACCATTATTTTAATTTATTGTCCATGTTTTTGCAAATGTGGATCATAAATTACAAATACATTTGATGACATTTCAGAACATGGAATTTACTTTTTAAAAGTAAATGTAATGGATTTGGAACAATTTATTTAAAACAATAATGTTACTAAACAAATTCAACACCTTATCGTACTCGCTGATAGAGAAGAGGAAACATCTACACTGAGGCATTACTCCCCACTGGATTGATGTACAGAGTAAAATAAACTCATTCAAAGAAAATTTATGCTTATTTATTAATGTACTTTCAATGACCAATTCTCTGAGACTTCAACATCCCTTTTGATAATTTGTTCTAGGTTTAAAATTAGAAGGAGGATCTACCTCAGTTTTTCTATTTTTGCTCAACTATAACCATACAAAATAGGAAAATAGAAATTCTTACTAGTAAAATACTATGTTCATTCTATTTTCTTAATCAGTTTTTCAAATAATATGTTCAAAGAGTGTTATCAAGCCATTATAAAATTGTTTTAACCAGTTTAAAAATAAATTTATGACTATAAGATTATATATCTAAATGACAAATTGTATTTGAAGTGATCAAAGTTCCTTCTCCCATTAATCTAGATCAGTCAGTCAAGAAAAAAACAAAAGCTCCCTAATTCCACGTAGACTAATATTTTGCTAAAATGATGCCTTCAGCTTCGTTGTGCTGCCACTTTTTCTAGGAGAGTGTAAATTCGGGATCTGCTCTGTTTATCTCCCCCTTTCTTGACTTCCCTTCCTTTTACTTTACGGAGCATCACAGCTCACAGCAACCTCTAACTCTTGGACTTTTCTCTTGCCTCAGCCACCCACGTAGCTGGACTACAATTGTCCGCCACAATGCCCAGCTATTTTTTGGTTGCAGTTGTCATTGTTGTTTAGCAGGCCCGGACCAGAATTGAACCCACCACTTTTCGTGTTTGTGACCGGCGCCCTACTCACTGAGCTATGAGCACTGAGCTGATTTTATTTATTTTTTCAAAGAACCAACTTTTGTTTCATTAATTTTTCAGTGGTTCTTTTGTTTCCCATTTCAGTAGTTTCTTAATTTGGTTATTTCTTTTTTTCTGCTAGGTTTGGCATTAGATTGTTCTTCCTTTTCTATTTTCTTAAGATGATTTGTACTTTATTGATTTGTCTCTTTTGGTTTTTTGGATGTAGCTATCTAATACAGTACATTTTCTTCTTAGGATTGCATTTGGAGTATCATACAGGTTTTGGCAACTTGTAGCTTCATTGTTGTTATGGTTGAGGAATTTAACAATTTCCTCCTATAATTTTTCCTTGGCCCAACTTTCATTCAGCATAAGGTTGTTTGGTTTCCATGCCTTTGTGTTGGGATGACAGTTTTTGTTGGAGTTGAGTTCCACTTTTATTGCATTGTGGTTTGAGAAGATATAAGGTATAATTTCAATTCTTTTAATTTTGTGGAGATTTAATTTGTATCCTAGGATATGATCTATTTTGGAGTATGAGCTATGGCCTGATGAGAAGAACATATATTCCTTAGTTTTAGGATGGCTTGTTCTGTTTATGTCCATTTAGTTCAATTTTTCTAGGGTCACATTTAATTCCCTTGTTTTTCATTTAGTTCTGTTTGGAGTATCTGTTCAGCTCTGTAAGAGAGGCATTAATGTCCCCAGTTACTATGGTGTTAAAGGATATAATGTTGCTCAGAATAATCGAGGTCTATTTCATAAATTTGGGAGCATTTAAGTTGGGTTTATAAATATTTAGAATCTAAATGTCTTCTTGTTACATTGTTCCCTTGACTAGTATGAAGGGACCATGCTTGTCTTTTTTAACTTTAGTTGCTTTAAATCCACTTGTATCTCTCCTTTCTTCTGATTTGTATTTACTTAATATATTGTTTTCCATCCCTTTACCCTGAGTCTTAATTTGGCCTTCAGGGTTGGTGTGTTTCCTGGAAACATCCTATGAATAGCTTGTGATTTTTTTATCCATTCAGCCAGCCTGTGCTTCTTCAGAGGAGTATTCAAGCCATTAACATTGAGAGAATTGATAATTATGGTGGAGTGCTATTCATCTTATTTTGTGATGCTGTTTGTCTGTTGCTTAGTTTTATCCTTTGCACCACTGTGGAAACTAGGTTTTGTCCTTTATTTTCTTAGTTTTTATTTTGCTAGTGGTCCATTGTGATAGTCAGTGTGGAGAATAGGTCTAAGTATTTCCTGGAGAGCTGGTATTGATGTGCTAAATGTCTTCAATGTTTTCATATCAGCAAAACATTTGATTTCTTTATCAATTTTGAAGATTATTTTATCAGGCTACAGAATTCTAGGCTGAAAATTGTTTTAAGAAAGTTAAAGGTAGATAGCCATTCTCTATTGGCTTGAAGTTTCAGTTAAGAAGTCTGCTGTCACCCTGATAGATCTTTCCCTATATGTTAATTGGCACTTACTCCTGACTGCTTGCAGAATTTTCTTTTTTGTCTTGACTTTGTATAGGTTCATTATAATGTGTCTTGGAGATTCTCTGTTTGTGTGGAGATGACGTGGGGTTCAATATCCCTCTAAAAAAAGAGAAATTCAGAATCTTCAGTGAAACTTGGAAAGTTTTCACTTATGATATCCTCTGGTAGGGCTTCCATTCCTTTGGGACATTCTTCTTTCCCTTTGAGATATCTATAATTCACATGTTTGAATTGTAGCTTCAATTGTGAAGTCCAATAATTCTCTGAGCAAATGTTCTGCTTTCTTTTTCTTCATTTCTGCATCTTTAACTACTTGCATTTGCTCATGAACTTTATCCTCTAGCCCTGGGATTTTTTTTCTGTGATCTAATCTGTTATTAATACTTTATACTGCATCTTTAAATTTACTGATTACTCCATTTCCCTATGCGCCTCCATAAACTTCTGTATTCTTTATATCTTTATCATATTTTTGTTCTTTTTTCCACATTTTTATCAATTCTCTTTATTGCCCATAATGTCCATATGTTGAACTACCTTTCTGTTATTTCCATAATATCTTCAAGTGAGGAGGAGTCCTCTGCAGTAGCTGTCTCACAGCCCCTTGTGAGTGTTGCTCTATATTAGTTTTTCATATTTCCATAATTTTTCTGTTGGTTTCCTTCTTATGTGTGTTTTCTTCTTGTTCATTTCCTTCTCCTACTTTTTCCTTCTCACTGCCTCCTTCACTTTGAATTGCCTTGTCTTGGAGTTTAGGTGTGTAAGTGGCCTCTTGATCTGAGGCCAAAAGTAAGAGAAGGCTAAAGGGTGAACAGTAAGAAACAAGAGAAAAATGAAAGAAAGTGGAAAAAAACAAACAGGAAGGTAGGTGAAAGAAAAGAATTGAAGAAAAGGAGTTTCAAAAGGAAGGACAGAAAGAGAGAATGAGAGCCACAGGAGAAATGGTGATGTTCAGCAAGGTGCTATGGCCACACCTGTACTTCAGGACTTTGGGGGAGTTGGGCTGGGTGTGTCCTTCAAAATCCAGAGATGCTTGCAAAATCCAGTCTGGGCAAAAGCAAGACCCCACCTTCACCAATTATAGGAAGAGAAGACAGGAAGAAAAAGGGAAAAAAAGAAAGAAAATTTCAGCAGTATGTCTCAGTGGGGACCTGCCAGGACTGACTTTCCAAAGGCCAAAGCTGGAAGGATATCCTGGACTGTGAACTGGTGACCTCCTTGATCTGGACCACTGCTGTAACCTTTCAGCCAGTCCAGTGCCATGACCCCCTCCAGCACTCCAGAGAAAAGAAAAAATAGAAATAGATAAAGAAAATTAAAAATACCATTATGTAAGGTAAGGAAAGAAAAGAACAGGGATATCAAGCAGGCGTGGTAGCTCACATCTGTTATCCCATCCCTATAGGAGTCTAAGGTGGGTTGATTGTTTGAGCTCAGGAGTTTGAGACTAGCCTGAGTTAAAGTGAGACCCTGTCTCTTAACACAGCTGGGTGCTGTGGTGTGTGCCTATAGTCCCAGCTACTAGGAGGCTGAGGCAAGAGGATTGCTTGAGCCCAAAAGTTTGAGTTTGCTGTGAGTTATGATGTTGTGGCACTCTACTGGAGGGTGATTGAATGAGACTATGTAAAAAAAAAAAAAAAATGGAAGGAAGGAAGGAAGGAAGGAAGGAAGGGGAAAGGAAAGGAAAGGAAGAAAGAAAAAAAAAAAAGGAAAGAAAAGGTTATCTTAGCTGTTGTATGAGAAATTCATCTGGGAAAGATAAGCAAAGTGGAAAATTTTCAACCAAGAGAGAGAAAAAAGGAGAGGATTAAAGAGGAGAGAATAAGATAAAATGGGCTGGATACCAGGTGCTGCTGTGGTGTTTGGAGATGGAGTTCACACTCCCAAAACTGGTCTTTAGTTGTCCAGGAGATCAGGGGCTTCCCTCAGTCAGTGCCTGCTTGTTGTCAGCACTGAGTCCCTGCAGGTATTAAAGATCTTGCCAAAATCTTTAGAAGGCACATTTCACAGTGCCCCCTGATAACAATTCCCAGGGGTGTGGGGGAGCTGGTCAGCTCACCCCAGGAGACAGTGCCCGAGGTCATCAGGTGCATCAGAGCTGGCTGTGTACTAGAACCCTGAGGATTTTTTCTTTCTCACTACCTTCCCACAATGACAGCCCAGCTAGCAGCCAAACCTATGGGACATCCATTTCACCAGGTTGTCAAACCTGGCTGCTAGACATTGAGTCCATCCACTTGTTGAAGACCTCCATAGCAATTCCAATGATCAGTCCAGCCCAAAACCAAAAACTTGCATGATAGCCTTTTCCTGTCTCTAGTCCTCTGTGTGCCAACTGGTTGGCTAACTGGTTGGCTAACTGGTCCCTGCCCTTTACCACACACTTGCCTTTTGGGCTCAGTTCCTGACCTCCTTGCTGGCTCCTGTAGTTCACCACTGCCTTAGTCATCCCCATAATGATGACTCCAGGTAGGTTCTCCCTACTGGAAATAATTGGTTTTGTTGTTGTTTGTTTGTTTTCTTTTTTTCCTGCCTCGCTGGAAGTGGCCTAGTAGAGACATGTTTCTAGTCTGCAATCTTCCTCTACCCATTTATTTTGACTCTTTCTTTGGACCGATGGGACTTCTTTGGTTGTGGAAAAATAGCTGATTTCATTGTACACTTTGATGCTTTATGCCAGAGTTGTATTGCCAGTGTTTTATTACCAGTGATAGCGTGGCCTGAAACATTGTGTTACCATTTCAAAAGGTCGTGGCAGACTTTGACTTTCCTTTGCTTTTGTTCATTATTGAGCAACTACATGTTGCTCCGATGGCCATTCTAGGAAGAGTTCCAAACTTGCTCTGAAGGATGGACTACGTGTGTATTGTTTCTCTTATGTAAGACTGACCAAGATATTTTGGACCCAGTATATACTCAATTCTTATTGATCAGAAAAAGGAGTAACTTCTATTTAGGGGTTGCAAAAGCCCTTATTAATTACATTGTTTAGGTTATCCTTATTCTTAGTTTTCTATTTTTCTCACTTGTGACTTGGTCTGTGAGTGTTGTATTATTTGCACTTTTCTGTCAATTTCCTCCTATTTCTATTTAGTTTTTTGATTTTCAAAGATAGTTGTGCTATTACTTCATTAAAGTCGTGCTATTATTTTATATCCCTATATCTTTATTGTATTTTGCTTTTCATGTAATGAAATGTCCCTTGTTGCCTGATTTAGTGGTTTTGGACCTGCATTTTATTTTCTCATATCAGAATTGAGAGTCGCTGGATTTGTGTAGAATTTAATTTGATTTTCACTTGTTATAATATCTTTCTGCATATTTATATTTTGCTTGTCTGAATAAGTTTTAGTGTGGCTTTTGTATTCAGAGTATAATTAAATTTTGTTCTTAAAAACAAATTAAACTTTTTGCAATTTATTTAATTGTCTGATATATTTGGTCTCAGTTCTGTCTTATTATAAGTTTAAATTAGTGTACTGTCTTATATTTAATATTTTATCATTTTGCTGGTTAGATTTTTTCCCTCACTCTACTATTTTGTATTTCTTTTGTTATTTAACAAGCTTGACATCTTTGTTCTAGCAATTATACTAGTTACAATGTTTCATAATGCATTGTTGCAATACAATGTAACAATACTTCTTACAATGCTCCCACTATTTTCCTTATATTATTTGACTTGTCAGCTTTAGTATTAAATGATTTCCATTATTTACTTTCTCTTATGCAACACTCAGTCTTCTCTTCACCTTTTTGAAGTTACTTCAAAATTCAAAAGTTTTACTCAGTATTCTTCCACAGATTATTCCATCTAATCTTTTGTCCTATATCACAAGTAAATATATACAATTATTATTACCATTATTTTCTCAAAATTTCTCTAATTTTCTTTTGAGTAGTAGAAGATCATACTTATCTCAGGAAAGGCTCACAGGTATAGTATCACCCAAGTCTTGCAAGTTTAATATTGTTTTCCTAGGCTTTGATGCTTAACCAGAGTTTAGATGTCTGTAGAATCATACCTTTATACTGACTTAATTTATATTTATAAATATCAAAAACATTTATAAATTGATTCTGTACTTTTTAAAGGTCTTTTTGACTTTGAATATTTCTGTCAAGAAGTCTATGGTCCAAGTAAAGTTGACATTCAATGGAAAAATTATTTTATTTCTGGAATATTATTCTGAAGTAAATTTAAAAATATTTCTTCTATTGTTAATATTTAGTTTTACTTCTTTAGTGACTTTAATTCAATGTGTTTTGGATTACTTGGCCATGTTTATCTCTTTGCTTAAACCTTTTTCCCTACTTACCCTCATGAACTGTAAGTACTGTTATCTGTGTTCTGTTCTGTTTTAGCACCACCACTTCTCTGATCTCACTTCTGTATCTTTAATCTCTTTCAGAGTAGACTTAGAGTCATCAATGGTGATCTCAAATATCTATTTATGTGTTCATTTACATGTTATTGAAAATTTTTATAAAAACTGTCTCGATAATGCTGTCAGATTTGAGAAATATTTTATATCTCCATCTTTGTTTCTTGGAGGGGGCATAAAAAAATCAAATTTAGGTCACTGAAATTTTATAATAGAAATTAGAAATCTATATCTCAATTGTTAGTGACAGAGTCAATATTTATATGCATAAAGATTAAATTTTCCATATTAAAGGTTGATATATTAGACAGTATTTGTACAGACAAGCTGATCCTAATAATTTTAATGTTCATAAGTTATATTACATTTGGCAAATAATATTGAAAACATTAAATATATTCTGAGAAACATTTTTAAAGTATTTAGTAAATTAATACTGTAAATATTTTACAGTACTTTAATAAATGTCATACTAGATTTTAAAGAATACCTTAATAATTTTTAGTTCCTTATAGGCTGGTTTCTCATAAGAATACATTATTATTGGCTTTTGCCCCTAACAACTGGAAGTGTTGCCTCACTTCTGTAGCTTCAGATTTGCTATGCATGGTGTGTCCTTGAACCAGCCGTTTCAGCATCACCTAGCATCTTATTACAAATGCAGAATTTATAGCACAATTCAGATCTAATGAAGTAGAATCTTTATTTTAAAATGTCCCTAGATAACATGTTTTATGCTGATTAAAACAGAATAAGCATTGACCAAAATAGCAAGAAGGTAATTTCTTTTTTCGTATCTAAAATATCCTATTAAAGCAGAAATTATTCTCGTTTAAAAGACCCATTGAATTGGCATGTTGATATGTATTTTCATTTTATATAAAAGATGGACTAAAAATAAAATTTATAGTCAATAGAGTCATCTTAGTTCTGGTCTTTTCTCTGTGGCATAAGTTGGCATTAATGACAAGTGATCCAGCCTTTCTTGCTTTGACTTTTTCTAATGCATGTAATGGTTACACACTGGTGCATGGCTGTACGCACACACATACAAACACACACATGCATTGCTCAACACAGTAGCTGTTAGCGGCATATGGCTATTGAGTACTTGTATTAAGACCTTAAGAATTTTTAATTTGATTTAATTTTGACTACTTCAATCTAAATTTGCATGTGTTCTATTGAGAACGTGGATTGTGGCTAGTGCATCTGAGAAACTAAAGTTTTAATTTTATTGAATTGTTACTGCTCAAATTTAAGTTTACATGTGACTAGCTAAGAATGATTTTTCTTTTTTTCAAAGATTGTTAACACAAACACATATACACAAGCATGATCTCATACAGATACAGAGTCACACACACACAATCAATGCAACACAGACTGCACTGGGGCCAGTAAAGCTTAAAAGTCAAAAATATTTATTACCTACACCTATTCAGAAAACGTTTCCCGATTCCTGCCCTAAAATGTTAACTTAACGTAGTACAGAATGCAGAATTAGGAAATTGACTTAAAAGCAGATATTTTGGAAAGCACACTACTTTTTAATATTCTAGAATTTATATATTTACTATGATGATATGTTAATATTTAAAAATTATAAAAATTTGCATCACAGTTTTCAGTTTTTAGTGATTTGAAGGTATTAATTTAACTTTCCTATTGAATACTATCGAATACTGTTTTTCTGTTTATGGTTGATATATTATTAATTTCATCTCAAGTTTAATGAAAGCAAGATAAGTTATATTGATTTTAATACTCGATAAAAGCAAAATTAGTTATGCGCAAATAAATTTTTGTTTTCTTTAAGTATTCATGATCAAAGGCTGGATGGAAAAATTAAAAATTTAGAATTCCTTTGAATTTCTTTTTAAGTACCTCTGTTGACATTTATTATGTTTTCCATGTATATCTTTGGGAGATCTGACATCTTTCAAGCCTTCAAATCATTTTTTTTCTAGATTCTGAATTTTAAGAATCGATAAAAAAATTGTCTGTTTTATCTTTTCTAAAATTTCCTGTAAAATTTTTATATAAAAATATTTAAAAGTTTGAATTATCAGATTCAACTTAATTATGATTTTTATGCTAAACTTATATCATGAACTGTATGTAAAATATTTGAGTACATAGCATTTTTTCTTCAAAATTACTTGACTTGTTATTTCTGCAATAAATCTATTCAGTTTTGTATTTGTAATTTCTTAAATGATGTGTAATATCACTTGATGCCAATGTTTGCAGTCTGAATAAGTATTCTTTCACAATATTATCGAGTTTTACTATGGTCTCTGCCAAATGCAGAAAATTTTCATTATCACGCTCATAAACTTTCTTGGATGATCTTCTGAACACATTTGCCTTGCCAAAATCAAAATTATGTATATCTTATGTTCAACAACAGAATGTCATCTCTTCTTTTTATTTCATCTCTGCTCTTCAATGAAAATATTTATTGATTTTTTCAAATTAGATTTTAATTTAAAATATGTAACATTACAATTTTGGTCCAGGTTACTTTATCCACATGTACACACCACTCATGGCTGATTACTCCCTATTCTCAAATATTGGTTGATATTTTTCAAAATCGAATAAATTCAGATTCAATGCAAAGTCCTTTGCAGGAAGTAATCAGAATGCATGAACTTTTTCCTTTGGAAAATAAATCAGAATATAATATATACCCCAAACTTCCTCCTCTCTGTCTTATGTTAAGCTTAAACTTTCTTATATCACATGAATAATATTAGCAGGAGTGGCTTATTACTGACTCTTTAAAAATATGTCCACATTCCAGGATTGTGAGGGAACATATTTGGTGTGGTGGATTCTTTGGGAATTTTTTTTCTATGTTTGATTTCCTTTAAGGCCAGCAGTCATTGACTTTGAAGCAGGAAATAATTTCATGTACTGTTCCATCAATGATAATTTGTGCTATGTTCTGCTGGAACTAATAGTTCTGAAGTCTTTTCTTCTGCCTTCATTTTTAGTTATTTCATCTCATTTTCCCAAACTATTAGATGTTTCAAAAATTTTATTTATATGTATGTACACAATTTTCCACATTTTGTTTTCTTGCATTAGTAATATTTATTATACTAAAATAAGCTTGTTTCTGTAATTGTCATGATAATTTTATTTTAAATTTTATTGTATTTCCAATACTTAGGAGAAATTAAAAAAATACATAGTATGATAGAATACAACGCCTGTACTAGGAAAAAAAGAAAATTTTAACATATCACTTAATTTTGTACTGACCCAGTTTCCACACTAAAAATTGACAAATCCTGTCATATTATGAATGGATCATTATATTATAATCTCTAAGCCTATGTCCTATGTATTTAAGCAATATATCCTCTTGCATACTTTGAATTTGATATTGAATTTGATTTGATTTGATTTGAATTAATAATAGCATTTGTACAATGGTTTATATCATACTAGAAACATCTTTTACCCAAATAGGGAACTCAGCAGCATTTTTGTTACAGTAAACAGAAAATAAACCATGTGAACTACAATAAAAATATATTAAATATAACCAGTATGTTAATACCAATGAAATATGTTTTTATTTTTATTGATATATAATACCTATGTGTGTACTTACAATCAAGAAGTGATTAGATAGGTTGATCAATTGATTTGCCAATAAATAAATAGAAAGATTAGTTTGAAAGGCAGCTACTTTTTCAGAAGCACAAATATCATATATATTAGCATATCAGCACAATTTTTGATTATCAAATCTTCAACTTACCAAACCTATTACTCTTTGCAAGCCCAAATGAAATGATGTATATTAGCCCTAATATACTGGAATACTTTATTACTTCTACTAGAAGTTTGCCATAATAAACATTCAGGTTACCTATTTTTGGATTAAGCACCTATTTGAAAAATATAAAAATAAAAAAAAGGGTATGAGTGGGGGACCCCTTAGATATGTTGTGTTCAAGGCAAATAATCAAAGCTGTCCCACATTTCCAGTGAAACAACTTCCCTTTTTCTTTACATGCTTGGATTTTTCAAAAGAATCTGCAATGAATCATGGGGAATTGGGTTGAAAAATAAATCTCATGTCTAGTCATTATGTACCATCTGTGCCTGAGATTTGACATCTCTCCACTACTGCCTAAATAATTTATTTCTGGTATAAATTTATCTATATAATTTTCTATTTACTTAATTATCTCTCAGGATTCTCCTCAGTTATTCATACAAAAAGATTTTTGGCACCACCTCACCAGATCCCCAAAAGTGGAACCTTGGTGGTGACTAGTTTAGTCTCAAACGCCTTGCTTTCCCCACGTACACAGCTCCTTACATAAGCATCTTTTTTCCCCTCTTTCCCTTTATCCCTCTCACTTTCCTTCCCCCCCCATTCTTTCCTATATTGCTGTCATACCATATTACACAAGGGAAGTTAATGTTGACCAGACACACATGTAGAGAGAAAACAAAAAGTTTATTAAGCTTTCAAAAGGCCAACTGAAGAACCTAAAATGATGAAACTATAGGATGTGTAATTCCAACTATCTGTTACCCAACCAATGACAAATGTTTGCACAGTTTGTTATTTGTTTGTTTCAATTATGCTAATAAAAGCATTGATATTTCACAATATTTTCTATTTGGAACTCAAATTTTAATATCTAAACTTCACTCAAATTATATCATCTATAAAAGGAGATTACTTGAAACAGAAATTTTCAAGTTATTCTATTGGATCTAAGCAAAACTGAAAGTGTGTATAGTTAAAGCTGGATAGCAGTAGCTTAATTGGCCTGCACCAAGGAAGGATATTATTCTTTAATTTGCAAAGGAATACATTTGCAATTGTTTAATGGGAATTTGATTACCAATATCCTGTTTATGGGGTCCATTTGAAAATGCATTATTCATAACAAAGTTATTTAACCAACGAAAAAATAATGATAACCTATTTAAAAATTTGATAATCATTTAAAAATTAATGGAGATTTTTAGCTCTATTTATGCAATGCATTATTTTCTCTTGGAAGTATTTTTTGTTGTTCCTCTAACTGATTTATCTGATTTTTAATTTGTTCTATACAGGGTGAATTTAGTTTTTCCACTCCATATGGTTACAAAGTGTTCCCAAAGTTAATAAATGCCTTTTTTTAAAAAAAGATAATCTCACTCTGTTGCCTTAGGTTGAGTGCCGTGGCATCAATATAGCTCACTGTAACCTCAAACTTTTGGGCTTAAACAATCCTCTTACTTCAGCTGCCCAAGTAGCTGAGACTACAGACACTCACCACAATGCCCGGCTAGTTTTTTTTCCTACTTTTAGTAGAGATGGGGGTCTCACTCTTGCTTGGGCTGGTCTTGAACTCCTGAGCTGAAGCAATCCTCCCATCTTCAGCTTCCCAAAATGCTAGAATTACAGGCATGAGGCACTGTACCTGGCCTCAGCAGATGACTTTTCAAATATTCTTATTAATTCTATAGGTAAACTCATTGAAAATAATTATTATATAATCTCCGCTTTACCTTCATGCACATTGATTCTGTAATCAGGTATAACTCTGACGTAAAAATGTGATATTCTCACATTCTCATTACAACTCCAAAGCTACTGTACACATTCTTTGTTAAAATACCTCCCTATGATTGTTCTACAATGTGGGAAAAGAATATGAAGAGATCCTGAGATACTGATGTTATTAGCTCATTGTACAGGCAATTAGTATTCTTAGCCCTTTTAACTAAACATAGGAGACTCAACATTGCATCTATGTATGCCTTCTATTGGAGTGGATTGAAAAACAAATAAGAGGTAGAATAGTCAAATTTTTTATAGGTAGAGATAATAGAGGTAGTGTAGAATGTAGCTTGTGAATATTGCCTTTTTATATGCTCCTTAAAATATATAAGGATCTAAAAGAGAAGCTGTTGCTTAGCTTCCCACAAATGTTCTCTTGCTTATCCTTGAAGCACTTCATCTGTGTATTCATCCTCATTATATTTAAAACATTCTATCATATTCAGACCACATCTTTATGAAAATACTGCATCAGATTTTTTTGGTTTGTCCTTTGTCTTTGGCACAGTCCCTAAGCATCTTGCATTGTCCAGCGGCAAACACAAACGGTATACACAATCTTTCTTAATTTACACCAGAAGGGAACCTCTAAATTCCTTTTTTTTTTTTTTTTTTAGAGACATAGTCTCACTTTATCACCCTTGGTAGAGTGCTATGACATCACAGCTCAGAGCAACTTCCAAATCCTGCATTTAGGCGATTCTCTTGCCTCAGTCTCCCAAGTAGCTGGGACTACAGGCGCCTGCCAGAATGCCCAGCTATTTTTTGTTGTTGTTGTTGCAGTTTGGCCAGGGCTGGGTTTGAACCCACCACCATTAGTATATGGGGCCAGCGCCCTGCTCACTGAGCCACAGGCGCTCCCCCTCTTAAATAGAAAATAAAACTTCAGTTGACTCCTTCTTAATTTACCAAAGTGTGTTGGTATTTTTTAAACATATAGAAATTGGTATGAATTATTTCATATGATCTGCATTTTGCCAGAAATGAAATTAGAACCACTTTATATTTTAACAAGTATTTACAAAGATTTGTACAATATTTGTGTGGGATTTACATTGTACAAACCATAGTTTTTACTAATGGTTATTTTTTAAACTCTGCCACTTATTTTATTTATTTTAATTTTCTTTTTCAGGAAATGTACCCATGAAGAATTCTGAGAGAATGTATTCAGTTATCCTGCTGTGATTAAACACGACACTGCTGTATTTTGTAAGTTCTTCTATTTTTATCTTAGATAAAAAGGACTTTCTGTTGCAGAGAACTACTTTTTTCATTTAGAATTAGAGTTCAATTTTGTTTAAATGGAAGACTTAATTGATTTTATTTTTTTCAAACTTTGTTTTACCTTAATTTTATTCAGTTTCAATGAATAATGAAAAGGCATTTCTTTTTTAGATTAACCATTTCTTTGTATCTATTGGCCAATATTTTAATGACTTGTGATAAGAACCTTATCAGTTGATGGGCTAGTTTAAAGGGTCAGTGCTGTCTGTAACGCCAAGTTGGCCTGGCCAAATTTTGGTAATTATAATGTCCTGTGTCTCAGTGAAGAAATTCATTTGATTTTATCTGCAGATACTGCCTATGAGGCCTCACAAGGATAGCTACATACTGACCATGTTTAGGACACAGAGTGAGTTTATCTTGTTACTAATCTGTAGATTTTATACTCAATATTCATTATGATGAGATATGCGCTCCCTGACTCTGACACATTATCCTCTAGCACTCATTTATTTTACATGACACAAAACAAACGAAGGACATTATATGTAGAATCATGATGACATTAAATCGAATGTGTCCTACATCTTCAAATTTACTTCTTTCCGATTATCTCAACGTTGAGATTTTGCTATTTCACAGTTTCTAAAACTTAGTATAAAGCAAATATATTTCTCCTCTTTTACAACTTACCTTCTGATATTGAAAAAAACGAGTCCCTTTGCCCCAGTGACTTTTTTATGACATAATTAGTAGAATGAAGGAATGTGAAAGATACCAAAAGATACCATTTAATTTAACATTTGGAGCAATTTCTTTTTCTTTTTCTTTTCTTTCCTTTTCTTTTTTCTTTTCTTTTCTTTTTTTTTTTTTTTTTTTTGGTGGGGGATTTTTATTCAGGCAGACTATTTTCACTGAACAAGAGAAAAAAAAAATTGCTATATTCCTTCTAAATAAAAGAATAGGGGAATCAACTAGATGAAAAGATATGTATAAAGGTCTGACATTAGTGGTATGGTAGTGATTCCAAACACTCATCATCGAGGTATTTTTGTTAGCTTAGTATTTTTGAACAATGTAAGTGTTGAGTATGGCAATACAAAGAGCACGCTTAAAAGTTATAACAGATTTTCTAAACAAAGCCAGTACTTAGAAGGCATAAATCAGTTCAATAAGATCCTGAGATTAATGGAAAATTGCATAAAAAAGGGAAATTTTGTAAAGACATACATTAACATACCTTGAGAAAAAAAGATTACGTAAAATATTTGCAAAAAACTCTTTATTTTAAATTTAAACTACAAACCAATGGTTTCATTTCTTCCAAGTGTTCTCCATTTAAATTTTCTTTTTTTCAAGGAAAAAATGGAGTTTTTGCCCTAAAAAATTACATTTAACGAGAAATTATCAATTCTTAACTTGTTATTAAATAATGATTTCTCCAGATATGTATGCACATATTTTTAAACTCTAAAGTATTCTTGATTGCTGAATAGCAACAATATTAAAATGATTTTATATAATTTTGCATTAATAAGAAACATTTGTTGAATGTTTCCATGAATGAAGACTTGGATCTGAAAAAATGGCATAGAAATTTAGTGTGACATGGAACTTGTAAATTTTATCAGCAGCGAATATACATTTTCTATTAGGATTTCACAAAAGTCCTGTTTCCTCTTACCACATTCTTACTCTATAGGTCTAAGACATACCATGGATGTGTCATTAGACTTTAGATTAATAAAATCCAAGAAAGACTTTTATGAGTCTGGAATAAATGTTTTCCTGGCTGTGGTCACAGTCTTTTTGATTACCCTAAGCACTTGTGGTCAAATCAGATAGTAAAGAACTTAGAATATGTGTAAAGGGAGCAAGGGGAAATAAAAATTGGGGTTAATTTTTTTCAGTAATAATATCTCTTATAAAAACAACTAAGGAAATAGAATAATTCCATTTGAGAAAGGAAACATAGTGAGATAACTAAATATTATTCCTTAGGTACTGGATATGCAGAGATCTTACAGAGAAAATGGACAGTGATTTGTTTTGCAGTGATTATTAATAAACCTGGACTTATATCAGTACAGATTTCCAAACTGTGAGAACCATTAAATACTGGAATATCTGAAGATGAAACTTGAAAATCCCATTTGAAAGATCTTTAAAAGCAAAACAGATATACTCTTGAAGGGACTGCCTGATAGTAAAGTGCTGATGAATCCAACATAAAATCTTCCAAACCTAGGATTATATGATCATAAATTATTATTTTACATCCTGTAAATAGCTTATTAGATTCTTTGCTTCCATCAACATTGGATTTGCTTTTTTAAAACTCATACAAAGGAGGAAGAAACCTGTTTAGCCGAACATCTCCTGTTCATCTCTGGTCCCAGATGAATAATTGTTCAGTTCCTAATGATGGAGAATTGTGGTTTTTTCCAAAGTTTTAAGGCATGGTCAAAATAGACCTGCTTTTAGAAAAGGAAACTTCTCTGAGAGCTATACTAATTCAGGTAAATAAATTTTTTAATTGGTATTAAAAAATCAGAGCTATCCGTTTGTTGTTCATTATCCCCTTGGAAGAGAATTATGCTATGTAAGGTAATGCCCATAAGAAAAGACCATTTTTTCTAGGGTTTTAGATAATAAATAATTTTTATATTTTAAATAAAAGATAAAAAATTAAAGATATCTTAATAAAAGATAAAAGATTAAAAGATTAAATAAATCTTCTGGCTTATAATGTCTATTTTTTAAAAGACTTTCTTTTTCCAGAAACTTAGTAGAGATAAAAGTCAACATGTTTTTTCAAGTTGTTTAACTTAAGAAATTCAATAAATGAATATGTATGCCAAGAACTGTGTGGAATAAACAAAAGGGGTTGGGGGATAAAATATCTTTATTTCTAAATTGCTGTTATTATATTGATTAATGTAATATAATCTCATGGTGGAGGAAAATGCTTGTATAAAAATTAAGCATAGCATGAAATTCAGTAAAAAAAAAATTACTGACTGACTGAGCACAGTGGCTGACGCCTGTAATCCTAGCACTTGGGAGGCCAAGGCAGATGGATTGCCTGAGCTCACAAGTTCAAGACCAGCCTGAGCCAGAGCGAGACCTCGTCTCTAAAAAACAGCTGAACGTTGTGGTTGGCGCCTGTAGTCGCAGCTACTCTGGAAGCTGAGGCAAGTGAATTGCTTGAGCCCAAAAATTTGAGTTTTCTGTGAGCTGTGATGCCACAGCACTCTACCAAGGGCAACAAAGTAAGACTCTTATCTCAAAAAAAAAAAAAATACTGACTGTATTAAAACTCTTATTTCTCACAACAACTTTAAGTCTCTCCTTTGTATGTCATATGTATATTTAAACAGGTGTATTAAAAATATCATCAATGAATGACTGAAGTGCTATGGTTATACAGAAAATCAATGTAACTAAATTTTGAACATGAAACAGGTAAAACTTGGATGGTAAAGGATCATTTTTACAGATTGAATAAAGGAAGAACAGGCTCGAACTAGGAATTTACTTAGTATATAATGGTACATACCAATTTTAAAGGTATTAAAGAGAAAAATTTATAAAGTTGAATAATGGGAAACAAAGCAAAGAAAATAAGATTGGCCCAAAGCATGAAAGGTCTTAATTCCACTCTGGGTAGTTATATTTTATTCAGAGGGGGAGTTAGTCTCAAGAGACATTTCCATGAAATTCTGTCCTATAAGTTCCTAAATAATTGTAACAGGAAGGAAAAAGCCAAGAGAAATTAAGACAATGCTAAATTTCTGACTCTGAACAAGTAGAAAAATATGTGATGAATGAAAACATAAAAATTAAGAGGACAGAGAGGGTGGATCAGGCAACTTATAAAAATGACACATGGGGTCAATTTTAGAACCATCCTGAATGTATTTTGTAAGGGTTACCTTATCTCAACTCACACTGTTATCTCAAACCTATTCTTATTAATTTCTATATTATTTTCTATATTATTGACGTTTTGATGGCAAAACAACTGGTTCACGTATATTTATGTTCCTTCTGTGATGTTACTATGCCTTTAGTTTAACTAAAAATTATTTTTCAAATGAATAAATGTAGGATTTCTTAGAATGTTAAAACAAATTAACTCCTTTTGGAGTAGTTTTTACCCATATAAAATGAAGAGTTGAGGTTCAGGAGTAATTGCTTGTTTTATTAAAAACATAAAACAATCTATTTCATAATCTATTTCATAATCACGGACATTTTGTAGCAAGAAAATGGATTTGATTATTTCATTTGTGAATATTCTGACTTTCTTAAAAGGCAGAGAGACACTTAGAAAGAGGTAATTACGAGGTGGGCTAGATGCCTTAGTTGTTGATTTGCTCTTTTACTAGGGGAATCTATTTATGATGTTGCCAAAGATAACTCAGGCATTCTCTGGGAAAGATAAAATGATGCTTGCCCTGAAATTTCAAACATTTCTTTAGCTAGTTAAGCAACGTTTTCAAAAATACAGAGTAGTACAGATGGAATACATATCTACTAAGAGAAGCTGGCATAAAAGAATGAAAAATAACTTAATCCTTGTCTAAGTACCAGTGAACAATAATTTAGAATAAAAATATTTGTCAGTAATGGACATGAAGATCAGTGATATTCGTGTATGTGGACACTAGTCTAGGATTAACAACCATGATTTCAGCGATAGAATTTAATATCTTATAATTTATTTTGGATCTATTTTGCCAGTATGTCTTTTCCATATGTTGTTATGTTGTTTAATGCTGTTAAATATTATCTAATCCAAAGTCATTTATGGTGATTGACAAGAAAAATGCGTCCTGTGAGCCAAAACCCACTGGGATGTGACACATGGCACTGTCTAAGCAAAACACCAAATTGAGCTTAGGATTGTTTATACCAAAATAGTAAAACAAACAAACAAATATGTAAGAGAAGGCAATAGCGTTTCAGTACATAGCTTTCGGTTTGTTAGATTCACCTCGTCTAAATCAAAGGCTAGCGCTTCATCAGGAGAACCACTTTCTCCCTCCCGTGCCGTGAAGATGCTGATGCGTTTTAGCAGCATCATGACCTGTGTTCTCCACAGCAAGTTTGTAATCTACGGGCAAGTTCCTGGGCATGTGGTTAGCTCTGGTGTCAGCCTTTGATAGATACTTTGAACAAAATTTAAATGAAATTATTCCAAGGAACAAAGTAATTATGACAGCTTTCTGACTATCCTAGAAACACAGGGAAAAAGGCTGAAGAATCTTGAGGAGTAAATGGTTGGCAGCTTATTCCTTAGATAATTATCTGAAATATCAACTGTCTCCAGCAGGCTGAAGATAGGAGTTTTATGGCAGACAACTCATAAATGAGGTTTTAATGGATATGTGAAAGGCAAGAATTTTTCATTCATGACTGAAAGAACACCTCGAGGCTATAGATGTTAGCCATGTTGAAAACAAAGATGTTTCACTGTGAAAATTGAAGGTGATGACTTTTTTCATTTAGGCAGCACATGTTTATTTAGCATATGTTGCTGCCTGGTTATTCCATGCGTCATCAGAAGTGGAGGTGCCTGTGTGCAGGATCAAACTTTTTGTCTGGGAGGAATTCTAAATGCTTAAGTGAATGCTAAAAGCATACTTAAAAATGTTACATATCTTTGTCTGAAAGATCTTGACATATCTTGGAGATAGGCTGCAGACCATCAACACAATCAAACCTTAAGTTGACTCTCTTAGTGATTTTAATTTGTTTGTAACAGTATTGAGATGCATCTGCCTAATGAACTTGGTTTCCAAGTAGATTCATGGAAAATATGTGCATTTCTCCTGGTTTTTAATTTGTTTGTTTTTAACCCTATGTTCTAGAGTAGGTAGTTATAGCAGTTTGTATTCAGAAATGGGAAAAAAATTGCTATGTAATGTAAGTATGATGGAATAAGTGTAACAAAAAGCAGTTTCTAAAGGAAAAGTCACCGTTTCTCTTCAGCTACAGATTCATTATAGAAGAGAGATCAATACACTGAATATCACTTATCAAAATGGAAAAAATTATTCGTAAATTTCCTCTTCTTAACTGCAACAATATTCTTTGCTGATTAAAAGAGATACATTTATTTCTTCTTCATTAATAATTACTATCAATTGATTCCTTAGAAACCCAGGATAGAAAATGTAACAAAATTAAAAAGCATTAATTCTCCATTTTTACAGCTTTTTAAAATATATACATATATTTATAAGTTATATAAGGATCTCAGACATTAGCATTTACAAAACTTCCTTTTGAATAATTTTTTATTAAAAAATAATTTCTTTGTGTCCTACAAACTCTGATTTTTTTTTTAACATAATTAACAACTGCGACTTTTCTTTCATTTGTCTTAACATTCACATTAATGAATTCACCTTTTGTCCTTCTCTAACTTTGATATTGAAAAGGTTTTATGCACTGTTGCTTCTTACTATCCTCAGGTAATCAATTCTGTTACAGAAACAATGAGAGAGACTTTCCTAAGAAATGGAATTTATCTCAGACTGCTTTTTTATCAGTGAGTTCATTATCAAGATGTTTTGACCAAAGGAAATCTATAAAATTACAGCAAATGAAAAATACATAAACAGGCCGACCTGATATTTTTCTGCATTACTTCAAATCTGCTGAGATATTCTAACTCTTTGGTTTATGCCCACCTTTGGCATTCTCGGGGGCCCGTGGGACCTTTGGCATTCTCGGGGGCCCCTGTGACTTGAGCAACCTCTATAAGACAGAACTTTCATCTACACTGCTGAGAATTTCAGTCTTCCTGTTCTATTTTGAGGACACTGTAAATTAAAGCATTATAGATGATGGAAAATGCAAGCATTTCATGATTCTGCATAGGAATGCAAAATTGGTTGTATTTCCAATGATTAATCTGGAAAACGTGATCTTTTTCTGCTTTGCAATGGTAAAGAAAATGCTTTGAAATCAAAGGAGAAAAAAATGAGCCATTTACCTGGGCTTTTCCTATGGTTAGCTTAAACATTTCCTCAGTGTTTTTAATCTAAAGCTAAAAATGGTTATGTGCCTAAATGTATTACTAGTCACAATCTTGGTCAGACAAGAGTTGGAAATATAGATGGTCAGGCCCAGCTGTGTACAAAGCCCAACCGAGAGGATATCACACCAAATTCATGGCTCCGGGATCTGAGCACATAATCCTCCTGTGACTACATAGATTATGCAAAGATCTCCATTTTTTATTAAAGTAGCTGGAAATACATGCCCATATATTGACAATGTTGTTCTATCACTTGTGTTGTAACACCAAGAAATCACATACAGTATATCATAATCCTTAAAAACCAATCCAGGAAAAAGACCAAAGTATTAAGGCTGAATACCACATCATGAATAAGGCTGAAGTGTAATATGAACTTTAATAGAGCAGAATTAAACTTATCGTCAGTATTTTTTTCTTACCTTTTGGAACGAACACTTCCTGGTAATCTTTTTTGCTCTTCCTTTCAGGGTTGTCTTTTTAATATACCTGGCCTGGAATGGTTAGATTTGTGATCAGCTAAACAGAAATGGGCAATTAAATTGTTTCATAGTGAACAAACTTACATGCATTCCCATAGCCATAAAACATGAGCCAACAATTACTTTTAAATTAGAATAAATGTAAGTTTATTTAATGGACGTATGATTATCAGTATTTCAGGATAATCTGAAATTTTGTTTTAGAGCAAGGTTATTTTGTATTATTTTAGAGCTGCACGAATATTCAATCAGAGGTTGGAAAACTAGAAGATATGTATTTGTTACAAGAGCTTTCTGTAGAGATTTGCACAATTGTAGAAACTGGTTAAATGATATCTATGAATGACATCTGTCTTTGCATGTGATGCTGGAGGTTGAAATCCACAATTCAGGAAGTTGGGAAGGGAGCATGGATGTAAAGTGAGAAAGAGTAAGCTGCAATCCACACGCATGAACTGAAACCACTGAAAGGGGGTTAGAACTCTTATCAGTTTCACTTGTCCCTGATTTAACACTGATGACATAGATGTCCCACAGGAGAAGCTGGTGCCCATGATTACAGAGCAAACATATTTATCCCAGAAGAAGGGGAAGCAGGATGCAGGAAAAGGTGAAATATTTGCAGCCCAAGCTTCGGTGCTACATCAGGGAAGCCAGCCAGTAGATAAGCGGTAACATATGTTATCTGCAAAGGTGTTGGGCAGCCCTGTGCTGGCCTTCCAAATAAAAGACAGTAATGGCTCCTGCTTCACTTGTGCCTGCACATCTCACAAAAAACATCTTTGTGGTCCACTCCTAGCTGGAATTTTTCAGGGAAAATGATTGTAGAAAATGTAGTTTTTTCTACCCCAATTGACACATTACAGAGTCACCACAGTGCCTTTGATCCATTTGGAAGTCTGGTGAAGTTTATGTGTCCCTTCTGAGAATGTTCATTATTGTTTTAAATACACATAATCAAATACAGGAGATTACATAATCAATGATAATGAAATGCAGTTATCAAAACCATGAGTAATCATATATATGACAGTGTAATAGTCTTTTCAATGCAATAATAAGATTTAGTTATTGCTTACTAATAATAATTTTGAAATTATGATGAGGATAAATCATAGTTTATTATATCAACAGTAACCAAAATATGATATGAAATCATTTCGATGATGAAAAATTCATAGACAATGCTAATGCTACTATGGTTTATTGACTAAAGTCATAATTGAGGAATTCAAGATATGACAAAGACTTGTTCAAGCCTATAGAAAAAAAATGATAATAACTTTTCCCCCATCCACATGCACAAATCCTTTGAATTCTAGTCATGGACCTCATTGTTAAGAATCTGTAAATCCTAAAATGGAAGCTCTACTTTGGAGTCACACACTTTTTTGGTGAAATATCTTTACAAATGTCTTTATATTTATTTTTAAAGGCAGTAAGTTCAAAGAAATACCTCTGAGGTTTAGAAGCTCTGTTGTAAGGCTAGTATTACATCCTAAATGATGTGCATGGTATAATAATCCTTACATTTTTTTTTTCCATGACTAAAGCCTTAATCATGATTAACAGCTTTTCAGTACTTCTCCATGAAAAGTAAAATTAACAATAGCAGAAGAACTGGCGATGTTAAATTGTTAGCAGGCTCCCTGGGGTTTTCCTTCTTACAATATAGGCTTCAATGATACCTCCTTACTTTAGGCAGAGTAAAATAACAGCATTTAGGCTTCTGAGCATCACTTGCTAAGTGTTTTCAAATCAATTTCTTTCAATTTATATTACACTTATGGCTGAAAAATGATCCTTTTTGCCTGCAATGAGATTCAGAATAGTGCGCAGCTTATTAAATGTATATTGTCATGGGGTATAAGATGAAATAATATTAAATATTGGTATAAAATACCAAATCTTGACTACATTCTGGTTTTAGCTGTGCTTTCTGTAACACTGGACTTTTTTGATTTTTGTTAAAGCTTATTTATTTTCTTGCATATTCCTTTGAAAGAAAAGGGCCCTGGAGGCACAGTTTTTAAATAAAAAAAATATGTTTAAGTATTTTTGCAGAATTTTTGTTATTCCTTCATTTTTAGAGTAATTTCAGAGCTAGAAAGTTTAGTGACTTGTTTACAGTAAGATGTAGTTCATGATTAGCAGTTAATAATTATAGTCTGCCTATATTAATTGTATTATTAATAGTCTCTAAAAAACACTTATATATTGTTCCCTTTAATAATCATGACATTATAAGGCTAAGAAGATGATTTCTATTTTCATTCTTTGGATTAAGAACCCCTAACAAAGTAAATGAAAATGACTTGACTGAGGAGGGGTGTGAGTACGCACACATGCACGAAGTATAGTAAACACACACGGAATATAGCAAATGCATCCTCCACTTTCTAGGCATCGTCTAAAATGCTTCACCTACATTATCTCACAATCACTCTGTGTGATATGTGGTATTATTAAGCTTACTTTACAGATAAGTAAATTGAGGTATTAAGGTTAAATAACTATTTGAAATTCATGAAGCTAGGGAGTAGCAGCTGAGTAAGGAACAGGCCCCGGTGGGTAATCCAGAACGTTTGGCCCTGGAATCTGAGCATAATTTAATTTTCTTCTTACCAGCACATATAGGTATTATTTCTGTTTAGTGTTTTCATATATGGACTAACACTTTTAGAGCATTGTGAAGTATTAACAATGACAATAGGCAACTTCAGATTTAATGAGATTTCTTTTGGTTTGTTTACTGTTGAAGTTTTTCTTTTGGTGGTGTTGTTATTTTTATGATGAAGATATCATAATGTAAAGCTGTATTCTTGTATTTCTATTTAATCCTGAGTACCTCTTAGCAATGTTTAAATACTATTAAGTGACTTTCAACAGCAAGATGATCAAGTCATGTGAAGATATATTTTATTGATAAAATTCCCATAGCTTCATAGTTGTTTGGGTTTTCTTCCCCCCCCTCCTTTTTCTTTTTTTTTTTTTTTTGTAATCTATTGATAAATGACCCTTGGTCATGGTTCTAAATTCAATTTTCCTTAAGTTCACTTTGAATATTTGCATTCACATCCTTAAGGTATCTTTACATTGGTATAAAATTTGTTAAGTTTTTACACCAAGATTATATTAGATAATTCTCAGTCTTGGGGACACTTGTACATGTTCTCTTGTTCTAATACCCTGATCTCTTAGCTAAGAATCTCATATGAGGAAGCAGGGCTATATGACCTTATGGCAGTGGAGGCAGTTCTGTGGCCTAATGACAACTCAGATGTCACTACTGGCATCCACCACTCATACCTTACAGCGTGTTTCTGGACTTTGCCAGAACCTAGCGGTTTCTCTTTGAGCCAACTTAACAGCACTCTGGACAGGAAGGCCTTATGTATGTAATTCTGTGTTAAATCTTTATTCTGTTGACGTGTACCTGACTTCAAAATCTGTGTAACTTTAATAAGTGAGAAAGGCTTACAAGGGCAAATTATTTCCTGTCCTTTTTCTGACCACACAGCTGAGAGCTTTTAGCATCCAGGGCCTCCCTCCCTCTTCCTACAGGCATGTCCTGCACACCAGATGCAAGAAAGTCTCAAATGGTTACCCGAAAGGAACCTCTGGATTTTAAATATTCTTCTTAATCTCTCGGGGGCTCCCTTGTTCTTACTGAAACCTTAGAAAGGTGAAATTGGGACATGTGTTAATCAGACAACCCAAAACATGACACTCTTGTTATTTCAAACAGAAAAAAATATATTAAATTAATATGATATTGGTTATAACAGCATCTGAACAGCTGCAAGACCCAAAAATGGTGGATAAATTTAATGGAGCAAAAGAGGAAAAAAGATAAAATAACTGGATTTTGTCTTCTGGGCTAAAGGTGCAAAAACTTTACCTACAGAGTCAGAGTGCTGGGCTGAGAAGGATCCCAGATGCTCAGGAGTTAGATTGGAGTCTGGAAGGGACGGCCAGGAGGCCTCTGTGCTGCCGTCCTTCCCTTGCATGCTGAGACATTGGCTGCTTTGTTTTGCGGGCGATGCTCCCAGAAACTTGAAATGAGGGAAATCCTGTTTCCACTTCTCGGTTCTGCTCTCCAGCCTCTGCCTCCTATTAGAAGATCCTAACTGGAAGCTTAGCCCAGAGACACAGTTGGAAATACAGTTTGTGGTGTCTCAGACTCTTCATAACATAACAGAGCTCAGAAGAGTGGGAATGGAGGCTGACAGCAAAGGGACAATAAATCAAGCTGGTTCTTATTTGAGTTCTCCGTGTCTGTCACCAGCTTCTGTCCATAAATAACTTCTGAACAGCGATAACATCAGTCACCTGCTTCTCACTACTATGACAAATTCATTTTTATAAAAATTAATAGGCTTTTTCCCTCATCTCAAGAGAAACGATCAGTCCCCATAGACACCCGTAAGGATGGTACTTCCTCATTTGGTTTAATAATATTCACGTTAGATCTACTGTAACTTAAAAAACATATTTCAAAGTAATACTACTTCCAGTATTTCTGATATAAGTGGAGAAAGGAAGAGGAAAAACTAAGTTAATATATGCAAATAAAGAAAGAAGAAATCATACAAATCTACAGCTATTGACCTAACTTTGTAAGGGTAACTTCCTTCTCCCAGCATGCATTCCTTCTTACCCTGTTACCAGCCCCTACCTCAAGTTGTCAGCATTTTTAAATTATGAAGTGATCTAAACCTTCATTTGCAGAGTATGTTAAATATACGTGGTCTTATACTTGTATGGTTGATTTAATTTTCCATCAAAGCTTACCATAGGATGTAGAATAATAAGAAATGTTCTAGAACAGCTGTCCTCAACCTTTTTGGCACCTGGGGTTGGTTTCATGAAAGACAATTTTTGTACACAAGGGTGGGAGGGATAATTGTAGGGTGATTCGAGTGCATTACATTTATTGTGGACTTTGTTTCTACTATTATTACATTGTAACATATAATAAAATAATTATCCATCCCACCATGATGCAGAATCAGTGGGATCCCTAGAGCTTGTTTACCTACAACTATACGGTCCCCTCTGGGAGACAGTAACATCCAAAATGTATTGCTATGTCCAGGCTACTCTGTAATCTCATTTTGGTTGCTTTCTCTGAAGAAAACCCTGCTTTACAAAGGCAGGATGCTGGAAATGGAAGCCGGCCTTTCAGTGCTTTTGTAACGATCTCAGGATATTCTGTCTTGACTTCAGTCCAGAATGTATGGAGATGTGAAGTTGTCTCAAACACCCTTCTAAGCCCACTGTCATTTGTAATGTTAAGCAGTTGATCCTCTTCTAGCACAAAGTTGGTTCACCTGGCTTGTTCACAAATGTATTAGGGGTACATTCCTTCCCAGTCCAGGTGTCTTTTGCTGTTGGGAAACACTGCTGAGAATCTTTTGAAGGGCTGAGACAGGCAATCATGAACTAGACGGGAGGAAGAAGACTCTGGCTCAGTCTCTTTCAAAATATCGGCTAATGTTTGAAACATGTCAAAAATCCCAATGTTCACTTGTCACTCCCATAATTCAAGTTTAGCTTTGAATGCAGCCACTTTATCTGCTGACTTGAACACAGTTGTTGTTTCCCCCTGATGTGACAGATTGAGTTCATTGAGCAGGTTGAATATGTCACACGAGTAAGCAAGTTATGTGACCCATTTTGTGTCACTGAAATATGCTTCCAGTGGCAATAGTTCTTCTAAAAGAAATCTCTGAAGTAGTTCTCATAACTCACAAACTCTGGCCAGTGACCTACATTTAGAAGCCATCTCACTCCTGTGCAGGAAAGAAGAGGTGTGTCTCTGTGTCCAGAGAGATGAGTGAACATCCTCACAGAGATGAATGAACAGACACAAGTTAAGGGCATGGACTTTGTGTGGCTGATAATTCTGATCACATCCTGCAATTTTGTTTAGCTCAGGAGACATTTGGGGGCTATCCAGCATTTCTGTGTGGATGACACAATACGTAGACTCACATTCAGAAGTGACCTCCTTGACCCGAGTAGTGAAACCAGAAAGCCGTGGCACCAGCAAAAAATGGACTGCTTTGGTTTCCCTGACATCTGATCATTCAAGGTCTTGTATAGTTCCATAGCTGTGGTGGTGTTGGTGACAAAAGTGCACACATCATATCCTCGTGCCCATCCTCCTCAAAAATATATCACACAAAAACAGCATATTACCTTGTCAACATCGGTACACATGTTGACCTGAATTGTTACCATGGTGACTCACTAATCCTCTCTGACAATTGTCCTCAGTGTCCTCTGCTATTTCATCAATTCGGCTCGTTATGGTGCTAGTCGAAAGAGGAACATGTGCCACCTTGTAAACTGCAGCCTCTCCTGAAAGTTCACAAGCAAATATTCTTAGCAGCAGGCAGGACCCACTCTCTATCATCAGGAAAGGGCTTCTCAGCATGAGCAGTGTGGTTAGCCACTGAGAGCGGTGATGTCAGGGCAGACACATTTGATGCAATGGTGGCCTTCAACAATAGCTTCTGTTCTTTATGTTCTTTTTTTTTTTTTTTTTTCCTTTTTCTTTTGGAAATCTCAAAACACTGTCTTTTAATGCAAGGTGCTTGTACTTCATGTGGCAAAGCAGTTTTGAAGGTTTCATGGCTTCGTTGGATAGCGGGTCACCGCATGTTATACAAAGCAGGCTTGGGGACTGTCAATCAATCTGCTACAATAAATCCCTAATTTAAATGGGACTCCTGATACTTTTCTTTAAAATGCAGCTTTCATGTTGTTGAAAGTCTTAGAGTCTTCTTCTGTGTCATTGTTGGTTCTTTCCCTCTTTTCTGAGAAGCTCTCTGGTGACAGTTGGTTCCGGCTTAGCATGTGGACTGACGCAAACCATGACTGAGACAAGAGCTCAGGGCAGGAAAGAGGAAGTTGTAAATAATGGCAGCCCATACGTGGACTAGAATAAGTGTCAGATTCTGATCGAAAGCCTGTCACTGGATGCAGCTGTACAATTGAAGTTTGAAATACATCAACTCTCTTGCCCCTATACAGCTTGATGTCAGGTGTCCCTTAATTGTCACGCGCTGACAGCTTTTGATATGAGTCTGCAAGAAATTGAATTTTATGGCATCTATGCAGTCAAACCTCTCTGCTAATGATAGTCTATATTTGCAGCTGGTCCCCAGCACTAGTATCACCATCTCAGCTCCACCTCAGATCAGTTTCTCCTAAGGAGCCACAAGCTAGGTCCTTGGCATGTGCAGTTTACAGTAAGGTTCATGCTCTTCTGAGAATATAACGCCACTGCTGCTGATCTGACAGGAGGCGGAGCTCAGGGGGTGATGCTGGTGCTGGGGAGCAGCTGTAAGTACGGACAAGACTTCCTCTCTCATCCACTGCTCACCTCCTGCTGTGTGGCCTGGTTTCTAACAGGCCACCAACTGGCACCATTCTATTGCTGGGAGTTGGGAACCACAGCTTTAGAAAATCCCCTGGATTTCAAGCAGAATCTTCTGTGCACCAGGACAAGTCAGGAAACCGATATCCTTCTGTTAGTATCAATCTAACCAGTAAAGTAATTTTCTTCTTTACTAACTGGTTCAATAGGACAAGAATTCAGTGCTAAGCTGGGGGGACTTCCAATGTCCAATTAAAATAGTATTTTTATCCCAAGGGGGAAGGATAACACCCATGGGAACAAAGAACTCTGAACCACTGACAGAAAGAGCCTTGGAAAGTATAAATAAAATTCTGTAAGTGCACTACTGGGTCTAATAGAGAGAACCCTTCTGTTTCCGCAATTGATTTTTGGACCCATGGATTGTGGGTATGAGAGAGACAGCACCACAAACCTGTTAGGCTGCACTCTGACCTCCTAGAGTGCTTCTTCAGGCCTCTCCACCCTTCTGCCCAGTTAGCTGCTGCTCAGTAATGGGCCCATGGTAAGAACAGGGATTCCTTACCATAAGCGTTTTGTTGTTGTTCTTTGGTTGTGGGGGGAGGCATGATACTAAATACAACCTTACCAGAATCCAAAAATGTTAAGGCTTGCAGAGACATTTTGGTCAGGGAAGACAGATGCATTTCAAGGATATTTGTTTTGTCCAGTGAGTACAACTCTCTGTTCACATCGTAATAGAAGGGATTCAGGTAAGCAGCTCACTGCCAAGTGGCTGGCTGCTTCCCTTACCTCCCTACTGGCACTGTTACTGAGGGCTCATTACTGGCCAGGCAGGCCCCCAGCAATGGCAGGAACCAGATAAGCCTCACTAAGTAAAAACCGTGTTGTTCAGCTTACGCATGTCATCTGTCTCTGCCAGTGTGACTGCTCTGTGACTGTGCCTTGGGGTACGATGAGAAAGAAAATGGGAAACATGCATTTTTGTTTTTTCCACTTAATTATTCGGACCTCCCATATAAACACACACGTTCACACTCATGCACACACACACACACACCCCTACCGCTCACTTTTCTAGCACTAAACAGCTCTGCTTAGGATTCCTGTAGCCAAGTTTCCCTGAAATCCCAAGGATTAGTCAGATGCCACTTTTGTGTCTCACACCTGCTATGTAGTCACATTTCCAGATTTCTGACACGATGTTATAATTTCCTCTAGAGCATCATGCCCAGTTTGACTGTAAACTACTTGTAGACAAGTGACCATATTTTACTTTGGAATCTCCAATTTGTAGCCTGTGTTTGTGATATGACAACTTATACCAATATTTGTTGATAATAATTGCAAGATTAATTGCAATATTTGCAATATTACCTAATTTTTGCCATTTTTCTTTTTCTTTCTTTTTTTTGAGACAGTCTCACTATGTCACCCTCGGTAGAGTGCTGTGGTGTCACAGCTCACAGCAACCTCAAACCCTTCGGCTTAAGTGATTCTCTTGCCTCAGCCTCCCGAGTAACTGGGACTATAAGCACCTGCCACAATGCCCACCTATTTTTTGGTTGCAGTTGTCATTGTTGTTTAGCTGGCCTTGGCCAGGTTTGAACCCACCAGCTTCGGTGTATGTGACGGCTCCCTACTCACTGAGCTACGGGTGCCGAGCCTTTTGTCATTTTTCTTTAACACACAAATTATTTAGGAAACTGTGTGTGATTGTGCTGTTCTGAGTGTCCGTTCAAACTTCATTATTACTGTCTCTTTTCATTAAGCTATATTCGTAGAATAAGGCAAATAGTTTCTTTTTATTTTGAAATTTACTGAACTATTTCTTTATGACTTCTTAGAGGATTTGGTTTTGAAAACTTGAGAATATTAAGTATGCCTGTTACTTTTGTGGTGATGGTATTAGAGGCATTACAAATTGTTCACATTAAATGTTTGCAATCCTTTTAATTTTTCCCAAAAAAAGTGAGTAATAATTATTTTATTATTTCATTTTCTCTTTACTTTTACATGTTTGTAATTTTGCACAATAAGGTTTGACTTTTGAGTCATTGTGAAAAGATTTAGCCTTGGCATTTTCTATAAAGACAATAGGTAATTATTGACTCTTTGAAGGTTCGGAGAAATTCACTTGTGAAACCAACTCAGCTGGCCTGCTGCATTTTGAAGGATACCTTTCTCATCATTTTTTATTTCTTCAGTGGAAATCAGTTTAGATTCTCTTTGCCTTCCTGGGTAAATTTTAATAAATTATATTTTCCTAGAAAATTTAATATATACAGAGTGGATATAAAGTTCATGTGCAATTTAAAATGGTTTAACATGGTAAATTGCACATAAACTTTATGTCCACCCAGTATACAAATGTAATAGAAATGATATCTGGGAATTCTTATGAATTAGAATGTTTATTGATACAAAATACTCACAAAAGGTGATAGGTAAAGAGGAAAAACATGTCATCTCACAAATCACTAAGTCAGTGGTTCTCAACCTTCCTAATGTCTCAGCCCTTTGATAGTTTGTTGTGTTTCTGCTTAATTCAGCAGTTCTCAACCTGTGGGCCACTGCATTAAGTAAAAACACAACAAACTAATGCATATAAAGAAAGTACAACCATCACTAACCAAATTAAATACAAATAAAATTAAATTTGCCATGCAATTTAGGATAAGAACAATTTAAATACAAATTTCAATACACTGAGAACTGTTGAAACAAAAACTCTCAATTGGTGTTGGTAGAAGCATAAAGTGCTTCAAGGTACATTTTTGAAAATAATATCAGTCATATACATCAAAGGCTTAAACATCTCATACCAAATTAGTTGGTCATTCTACCTCTGTGGATTTATTTTAAAGAAATTTAAAATAGAGAAGATTTCTACAAATGCTTTTTATTCTATTTGTAATTAAATTTTGAAACATGTTTCAAACAATAACTAAAGCATGTGTGTATGAAACGATGGAGACAAGAGTTCCTAGGGATCACTCGGACAGGTAAGACATGCCTCAGCCCAGGTACAGTCATCAACAAAATGAAATCTTCCATGCCTGGAACAAGTACAAAGTTTCCTAGATCTTTTGGCATAGTGATGGGCTTTAATTCCATATTTAGCTCAATGTTTATATCCCTTATACAAAAAATTAAATAAGGGATCTAGTTGATGCTGGGACAGAATAAGAGGAAGTGCTTAAGAAGTCTGAAATTCTATCGGCTCAGGTGCAAATTTAGGTTCCCCTGTGCTAGCATACTAGTGTCTTTGGATGTGATCCTAAGCCCTGAGGGGACCATTTGGGCCTTCTGGCAAATCCAGTACAGGAAAGCAGTTTCTCTAGGATTCTGGTTACAACTATAGACAGTGCCAACATTTGTTATTCCCAGTTGAACAATAGGTCTTGAGATATACAAGGCCTTCCATTGAATTGAACCCGTAACTGCTGCTTTGCTGGTAAAAGCAAGAGCTGGTCTCCCTCAACGGCTGGATAGAGGGCTGTTTGCCAGGCTGTACTGGCTATTATGGAAGTGGCAGGCATACCACGCAGTGTCTTTTGGGGAATGACCTTTCTGCTATCTGAGGGCCAGTGCACCAGAGGACCGGTGCTTCCCCCGTTATGAAGCCCACACTAGAGATGCCTCAAACAGTAGAGGCCAGCATGGCCTCCATTCCAGAAAAGGCTTGGTCGCCTTGGCATATGGACAGCAAGTAGCTGCAGACAGATGCTCTGTAGTCTGAGGTGGGAATGCACCAGAGGAGAGGCAGAACTCCACTGTGTGTGGTTAACTTGGACCCAGGAGCTATGGCCTCTATTTAGAGTTTGGCAGTATTTAAGGATCTTACAACTTAGCTTGCCCAATGGGCCCAAGATGACTGTATATGCTTATTATGGGGAGCTGTTATATGGAAAGACATTTGGGACAGACAACATGAACCCACTGCGAGCCCGACCATGTTTTAGCATACCAGCCAGATTCACCTCCAAGTAACATCGAGACTGATACCCTCGCAAACATTAGAACACTGAACACTTGGTCCCTCAGAGTCACCTGAGCTTGATGACTGGGTACATAATCAGAGTGGGCATTGCAGGGTGTGAGTGGGCTGGCAAATAGTCAAGGGAGCAAAATCCCCTCGTTGCTGTGCTAATTTAGTAGTGACAGTAAATGACTGATAAGTTTGCTCCCACCTGTGCCCCTGCCACATCCCGCATACACTGGGCGTGCACATAAGACAGCCACTCTGGTGAGACTGGCAGACAGACTGCTTCAGACTCCTACCAGGAATCTCAGGATAAAAGTATGGACTAACCTGTGGGCAGAATACCATGGATGGTTGAGGGCCTTCCCTTGAATAAGAGGAAACCAGACAGCTACCGTTGGGGCTAGAACAACTCACTGTCAGGTATGGATACCATCAGCATCTTGATAGCAACAGAGAAACGCCTACTGTGTAATCCCCAAGTGGCAGGGTTGACTGGAAGGACAGATAGCATTTTGAAGGCACTGCTGTGAGCACTTTCACAATCCAATATCTTGCATGGGAGAGCAAAGGTTCCGTCTCAAGCCACTGAAAGCCTTAATTTGGTTGAAACAAATATGGGGTTGGCATGGGTCCATTAACCATAGCTATTAAGAAAGTCCACCTGACATATTTGTAAAGAGGCCAACTGCATGTTATTTAAGGCTCCGGAAGGGGAGGGGACAGTTGAGGTGGGGCTGGACTAGAAACTTCTCCCAGGTTGGATAGGGTATTTCTTTGCTTTTTCTTTTTCTTTTTTCTTTCTTTTTTCTTTTCTTTTTCTTTTTTTTTTTTTTTTTTAATATATTTAGGAATACATTTATTTCTAGCAAAAAAAAATAGTTGAATTTAAAATTGTTTTCTCATTAAAAAAAAAATTGGGTTATCATAAGGATATGTATTATTGGGCTACATTGTTTGTGTTTGTAAGGTAAAATCCAAGTTGTATTTGAGTGCCTCACTCAAGAGGTATGTGTCCTATACCCTCGTGAAAGAAAAACACAATTAAATTCAAGAAGGGGGGCGGAGGGAAGGGAGTGAAGGGGTTCGGTAAGTGTACATCTATTGGGTACAAGATAGCGTATTTCTTGCCAGAGAGCAAGGAATTCCCTGGCCAACTAAAGTGGTCTCTGTTGCCAAAATGCTCTCCCTACCCACACACTGGAACACAGCCCCTTCCTAAGGCATTCTGGTTGGCTATATGACACAGTTCTTTCGCTGTCCCTGTAACTACAGATAATATCAACACTTCTGCTCCTTGGGCAATGTGTTTGATATGCATCCCCAGCCCATAAATCTTAGGTGCCAGTGTCCTAACTAACAGACATGCAGTTACCTCATCATTATGCTTGATGGGGAAGTACCTCATTCCTAGTCTTCTCTTCCAGCTCTGCTCTAAGATAGGAGATTAAAGGTCTTTCCACAGTGGGCTCCATGACGTTAAAGGGACTATAGCTTCTCCCCCAGAGGCTTAGGGACCTTCCTGAAGAGGTGGGTGTGGGACGTTGTAAGAGCTAGACTAGAGCAGTGAAGTGTTGAGCAACGTGATCCTACTTGAGTATTAACACACCATGCTGACTTCCAATTAACCCCAGTTCTAGGAGTGCTTCCAATTACTACTTTGTTTACTATCCCTAGTGTAAGAATATGTACTGACTATAAATTCTGCCCTTAGATCGATGCAATCTTGACATAATTGCCCAAATCCTAGATCATGGCACCCACAGATTCCTGTCTGCTCTGGAGGGTGGCCGTTAGTCATCCAGCAATAGAGTCACCAAAATCTGGATGAAACTCAAGATTGACAGAATGAGATTTAGAGACACTGTGCGTGGCCCCTGCAATTCATAGACATCCAAAAAGCAAAGAAGACTCCAAAGTACTAAAACTAAGAGGAAAAACTAAACAGAAAATTTGTGAGGTTTACAGAAAACTTGGGAGAAAGGCCACAACTCTATTTGAACAGCAGGGGTAAAGCACTAAAGCCAATGCAGAGAGAGGTCCTGGAAAAAAGGTGAAGACTCTTGCCACCAGAAACCCTATTTGATTGAAATCTTTGGTTAAAGTGAGCCAAGGAATCACCCCACCTCAGACAGGGCAGCAGCCTTGAGAATAATTGTTGAACACAAAGAGTAGGAGAGGCTCTCTGCTCTCAATCTGTACCTGCACTACAGGGGTCCTCAAACTCTTTAAACAGGGGGCCAGTTCACTGTCCCCTCAGACCGTTGGAGGGCTGGACTATAGTTTAAAAAAACAAAACAAAACCAATGAACAAATTCCTATGCACACTGCACATATCTTATTTTGAAGTAAAAAAACAAAATGGGAACAAATACAATCACACTGCCTCATGTGGCCCGCTGGCCGCAGTTTGAGGACCCCTGCTAGAAAGTAATTTAACCAGTACTCAAGTAGATTGGAAGAGAAATAAGTTCATGCCAAGTTCTCATTCTGCTGGCAAGTATCAGCTCTGGATAGAATGGCAAATTCTAAAATATTTCTCTATGTTACTGATGGAGCCTGCAGATTAAAGATAAAAAGTAAAATACAGAGAATATTTAAAGATATCTACTTGATTTAATAATTATATGTCAGCTTATGTAGTCTATAACATGAACACACATTTTTAATATTGTAAATTAAATATTTCAATTTCATAATGACTTCTTTAGTCAAAACAAGTTTTTTTGGATCTTATTAGATCTTTGGATCTTAACACATGGATTTTATGTTAAGTTTCTCATCTAATGCAGTCATATTTGTAAATTAAATACTATTAGAGATACATTTCTTTATGTTACTCATGTACAATAGAACATTCTTCCTTTTAACAAAGAACTATTCATGCTTAATGTGTACAATTTAATGAGTTTGAGCATATACAACTACCTGTGATACCACTAAGGCAATAGACATATCTAAATAACACCTCCCAAACTTTTCTTGAGTTCCTTTGTTTTAGTTTTTGTTTTGAGGTAAGAACATTTAACATGAGATATAACCTGTTACTATATTTAAAAGTGCACAATTTTTAGCAGAAATTATATGTAATCAGTGTGTCCATCATCCATGAGTATAGAAGTATGAAGAGAAATCTAACATTTTGTTTTACTTCTAAAACTCTTATATTGTTTAATATGTATATCTAGAAAATGGTTTAAAATATTTATTTTCATGGACAATTTTAAGTGTATCCTTTTTCCTTAATGTATTCTTTCCTGAGAAGACAAAGAAAACAAAAACTTTATAATGAATGCTATTTGTTTTTTAGGAAAAGGAAGGGCAATACTGCTGTAGAGAACACATTTTATAATTAGGTGCAATGTAAGTGAGTATGAGGACTATATTAATAATGCTTTCAGCTAAATCTTAGGAGTATGTATGTGAAGGATGATTCTATTTAGGTAAGATACATGTTTGCGTCTTGCTTAAAATTGTCTTTGACGATGACTCTAAAGAAAGAATTATCCATATGTTCATAAGTCAAATAGGTTTCCATTTTATCATGTAGCTCTTCTTATATGTAGTTAAAAATAAAATAATCACTATGGCATAAAACATGTTTCTTTGACCTATAACCCTGTCTCTTTAGCTCTATAATCATCTTACCTAGTTATCTTAGTAATCTTGGATCATAAATTTTGAACAGGTATCTTTTGAGCCTCCACAAATATATGTATTTCTTTTTTTCTTTCTTTCTTTTTTTTTTTTTTTTTTTTTGAGACCGAGTCTCAAGTTTTCGCCTTGGGTAGAATGCCATGGCATCCCAGCTCACAAACCTCAAACTCTTGGGCTTAAGCGATTCTTTTGCCTCAGCCTCCCAAGTAGCTACAACTACAGGTGCCTGCCACAATACCCGGCTATTTGTTGTTGTTGTTGTTGTCATTGTTTTTGGCAGGCCAGTACTGGGTTTGAATCCTTCAGCCGCATGTATGTGGCCTGCTGAGCTACAGACTCTGAGCCAGAATACTCTTGATTAACAAAATATCATACCATTGAAATAGGTTTTAGCTTTTCACCCTAAAGGTAGGATTATCAAGCTTTATTCAATATTCATAACCTTTGTATACCAATTAATCTCTCCTTTTATCTTGAAATAGAGTAATACTTCTCCATTTGTGATTGATGTTTTATCCATGGGGAGAAACATACAAACACATTTTTAACAAAGTTAGTTAACTATATTGGCATTTTTCTACATCTAACATAATCTCACTTTTAATTCTCTGTTCATGGTTCTCAGAGAGGGGAAATACTTTTGTCTCTTTTGTTCCTGCAAGTATTTGAATTTCCACTCCATTTCCTTGTCAGTCATCCCTCCTTCAAATGTAATAGCAATTCTGGAGTTACCAAAGTGATGGTATCAAAATATTACTCACATATTTTCTCACATCCCATTAAGTGTCACATTTCTTTTATCTTAGAAGACCTGAGAAGACTCTATGAGTTAGGGAATGTAATGAGTATTGTTCAGTTCCTTGATGAGACTAGAGAGCTGTTTTTTCTAAAATTCTTTGAATTTATGCTATATGATATATGAGACAATTAAATTATTCTAGGCTGATGTGTATGTAGCTTGGAACCTGAGATGAAGACAGAATCGGCAAAACAGTAAATTATGAGCAGAGCTGATTCATCTTATATGATTTTTATCTGTTCAATGTATTTATCTGGCATTAATTCATAGATGAAATCTAATTTATGGCTATGCTAAGAATCTCTATGAATCCCCTTATCCCATTATCTATTTTTATCTTGTGTATTTTATACTTTGTGAATCTGTGTTTCTATCTTTATTTTCTTGTTCATGTGACATCTGAGAAACTGAAATCATCTTTTCTTATTAAGCATTGGATTAGGTTCATTGATTTGTGAACTATTACTTTGAAATATTTATGAAATATACTTTGCACTATAATAAGGAATAGTTAGTTCTCTTGCCAAAACTAATACAGAGGGGTGTAGAATTATTTCCTCTAATCATAGAACTGTGTTGCTGGGATGATTATTGTCCCCTTTTTAGCATCTTTAAGTCTTTCGCAATATGGAAAAAGGTCATGAGTTGCCTAAACCATCAAAATCCAGTTGGCTAAATTAACTAGGCTTCAGAGGCAAAAACACATAGCAGTACCTCCAAAGCACTGCTCTGTCTTAGGTTCATTAAGACAGACTCATTTACTCCTCTTTTCATTAAATATATGTTTCTTAAACACATATTATTCTCCAGGCATAGAACTAGGTACTTAATCAAACAAAATTTACTGAAGGTGTTTTCAAAATTAGCTTTCATTTGATTTAAATGTCTTCCATATTGTAGTTATTATTATAATATTTCCTATCATTCACTTCAGAGATATTCTTTCCATCTCTTAACACCATTCGTCTTCTCTAAATTATATCAAATCATGTCCATGTACATTCATTATAGGACATCATTGACAGAGGTCATTTGTTGAGTTCTTTGAGAAAAATTGAATCCTTCATTAGATTTTTCACTTAATATTTATTAATTTCTTAAAATTAAGTGGAGTGTGGTTTACTGATTAAAAACACAAAGTGTAATTTTTTCTAGGTTCGCTTTTTTGATGTGAGATTGCTAATCTGAACACAGGGGTCCTTAATAGGTAAGAGGGAAGAACAAAGAGTTGAGTGCAGTAAAGTATAATCATAATCAATATTCACAAGATTACCTTTAATAACCTTTAATAACTGATGTTTGCAATAGTGAAACTTTTCAAGACCAAGTGCGATATGTATTATATTAATGAAGGATCTTAGTTTACCATTGGATATTTATATACTCATTAAGGAAAACTGCTTAATATTTTACAGAAAAATTGAGTTCAGAGAAGTCAGAATGTGGTGTGTTTTGAGATAAAGTCTCACTCTGTCACATGTGCTTTTTTTAATGATAATCATTTGGTAAGACCCATGGCATACTTCCATGGCAATATTTATTTTTAGCCAGTATGTATAAACTTTGTATAGTGAATTTAGATATAGGACATACAAAATGTGTCCTGGTGTATTGAACTGAACCAATTCTTGAAAAACAAAAGCCCATTGAGAAGACAAAGTCATTGTTTCCTCCTAAAATCAATGATGTTTAGCCTTTAATAATAATATAAATCTCAAGATTTAAATCAACCCACAAAACATTATTTGGAAAGATATTGTTTCCAGAATGCATATCATTTGTTTTTAATTGATTTTTTCTTATTTTTACTTATTTTTATTAATGAAAGTAATCAATCTTTGTAAACATTAAATACCCCTTTCCCATGCAAATTTTTTATAACTCATAGAAACAGGAAAATTTGCAAGTTTTATTTTTTCATAATTTTGTGTTTACGTTGTTCCAGCAGTAACCTCTTTATCTCATTCTTATCCCCAAAAACTTAAGAAATACACAATTATAATAAAAATAATTGTTATGCACAAATACAATGTTTAGAATTGCACTAGAGAATTGGTATAGATACATTGGGAAAAAACGACTGGCTTTTTTCTTTGAGAAATCTATAACTGTTCTTCCCTTGATGTACTCTAAGGGTTTTATTATTGATAACTATGGATTATTTTTAATGCACAAAAAAATCTTGAACTGCAATATTCTTTCTTTAGTCTGTGCCTTAATGTCAATGGAAATTTGCCAAATGAAATGATGATAAGAAAATGGGCTATTGTTGAGAATATAATATGACATAGTATTATTACTATTTTGTGGCACTGGGTTGGAGAATATAATCTTCTCAGTATGAAGAGCCATAATTTTTATCTTTAGTTCCATTATGGCACTATGCATAGTGAGAAAAATAAGACATTTTCCTAAAGTATGTGTTTTTGAAAATGCTGAAAATTTCATTTTAGGTAAAAGAATATTTAACTTTTGCTACATCTTTGCAATTTATTGGCTCACAAAGCCCTGTAAAACTAATACTTTGGTTTATCTAGCAATTTTAAATAAGTTTTAAATCAAAGTATATCTTAAATTGATCTGGAGACCTACAAATAGATTCATTAAATACACATTTTTCATTGATTCAAATAATACATCCATGACTCAGAAAGCCTTTCAATTGTTGGAAAACTCTTCTTGTACTTATGTCAACTTAGATTATGTGAATGAAAGAAATATATGAAAAGGGGAAGTGGAGAAAACACTTATTAAATGGTGAGGTTGAGATCATGAAATCCAGTTATAGAACATAGGAAATGACAGAATAAAGAGAAATCTTGTCTTTGCTTTATGGGCTATTAATAAGTGAGGTCCTTTAGTAGAGTCTAAAGAGATGAATATTATTTTATTTAATTTCATTACTTTTAAAAAATCATCAGCTTTTAAAATTGCACAACAGCACTGTTTTATTTTACATGTTGTAATAAAAATATGTTGTAGTAAAATCATCAGTGTGGTTTGTTCCTTTGATATTTTGACAAGCTCTTCGAGCAATATGGTAAAAGAAGCTGAATCTTACTTTAAAGAGCCATAACATAGAAACATATGTCTCTAATTGAAACATTGGTAAAATGTTGCTTACTTTGCAGTATTGAATTCTGGAAGTCTGCAAATTTATGATTCACATGAGATACTAGAACAGCAAATTTTAAGCATTTACTTCACTTTGAAAGTTGGCAAATTTAGAATTTATATACATTACTAGCTTAGAATAGCGAATTAGCTTAAGCAATCCTAATTATATTTATATAATTAAATTATTCTGCAATGATAAAATGTTTTATCTAAAGTATCCAAAAAATATGAAAATTTTTGTTTCTTTATTTAAATATCTTATCTAAAAATAAAGATAAGGTATCTAAAAATGCCATCTATAAAAGATGAAAATGCCAGTCAATTTAATTCATCAAATATTTATTAATGTACCTTTCTTTCTAAGAAATGAATTAGTATGGTGGGGAAAGTAACATATAGTAATTCATGGTCTTGTTACTCAAATAAATTACAATAACTTACAGTTAATACTCCAAATTCAACATTTTTAGGAGGAAATTCCTTTATTGTGGAGAATTTGATAGGAGATAGAACATAATCAGTACCTCTCTGAATAGCTGTATAACTTAATATCTTAATTTTTATGATTCTCAATTTCTTCACCTATGACATAGAATAAATCACACCTCCCTGATAAAGCACTGAAAATGCAGTGAGGTAAGTGTATCAGTCATCTGGTCTGTAATATTTAGTGGCCTCTCCACTAAGTTATGAACTTTCTTATAATATGTGAGCTTCATGGGAAGTACATCATGAAAATTAAAAGAAGTTACAAAAAAATCACAACTCTAGGTTAGCATAATTTAACAAAAGTATCCCTGATGGAAATGGGAAATTTACGCACTACAAATGATTTCTATTTCTGTCTCTGTTTTGTGCCTTCAGGATTAATATTGATTGTAGTGTCAGAAGTTACTGTTAAGGGTCATTTTATGCCTATTCTTCCATGAAATTGTAAAATCAGATTTTTAAAAATGTTGCTGAAGCAGAACTGGGTGGTACTAGAATTCATCATTAAAGCCACAAAAGAACATTTACTAACACT
Organism: Loris lydekkerianus; assembly: GCA_963574355.1. Classification (NCBI taxonomy): domain Eukaryota; kingdom Metazoa; phylum Chordata; class Mammalia; order Primates; family Lorisidae; genus Loris; species Loris lydekkerianus. The sequence continues at coordinate 8,684 of CAUYPK010073154.1, read as the reverse complement.
GGTTGTGTCCTCAAAGATCTGACCAAGATACAGCGTAGATTTGGAGGGATGATGTAAAATACACTGTTCTACTTCATTTTTAAAAGTATACTGTTTTTGGAGTAGTCCTTCCATCGACTGTATGTACATTGTTTTCTGCATAAAAGACATTTTCCTTGCCTGGCTATTGTCTCTTCCCTCATGCCTTTGGTACCAATTCTACTTTGACTTCTTATGTGCCAGGAAAGGCGCTATCACAGATTCTAAAATGTTTCCATAGATAACATGCAGCAAGATGAATCATCCATATATTTATTTAATTTTGTATGATAATCAGCCAGATAATTATTAAAAAATTTAAAAAAAGAAATGGAGAAAAGCACCTCTCAGCAACTTAAAAAATATTGTCTGTGTCCAATCTCATCTAACTTTATTTTACTACCCCATAGAAACTGCAGCCAATCCTGTCTTCCTTTCTTACCCATTCGAGCTCCTCCTTCAGTTGGATGAGAAGGCACAGCTGGAGCATGACTCTGGACCTTCTTTTGTCCCCTTATGTTATAACTAAAATGTCTTGTGCTCTAAGTGAGGAAAGAAAAAAGAAGACATTGGTAAGTAGGTAGACTTTCCCTGTTAGAACCACCATTTACATATAATTTGTAGCAAAATTGGGTGCCACAGATTTTAACAAACATCCTGATATGTGAGAAGGGCATTGAGATTTGAGATCCAGTGCAGAATAATGGCAACACGTGTTTTTAATGTCGATTCTAATTTAAGAATTCCACATGGATGGTAGTGATTTGTGAAGATGTGCTTCATTAAAATCCTGTTTCCCCTCTGCTTAAAATGGATTGCAAGTCAGGAGGAAGATACCAAATATGGCTAATTTCAGGAATGATCACATTATCTGCTTCATGGGTTTGAAAGCAAGACACAATTTAAGAATTGGTCTATTTTAAATACATACATTTCTTTGTTTTTGCTCTGAGCAAAATATGATGCCTACTACTTGATGTCTTTTGTACAGTGGCCTCAAAACAATTTGCTGTGTTAAACCACAGATAATATTCATATGTATGCTTTCTAGGAAATATGTGACTATTTTCTATGAAACAGAATTTTATCTCTTTCTGCTTCGTTTTCTTTTATATTTCTCATAAAATTGGCATTTTCTAGATCATGAGCTAACTCAAAACCATGAAAGGCTAAAGGTGGGGGTGGATAAGAATTACTGTCAAATTCTTTCTTACATTGCTTTATTTCTCATTAGGCAGATATTTTGGCAAAAGATATAGTAGAGCCTGTAAGCTGATATATCTGAGCCGATGGCACAAAGAAATGGAGCATCCGTCCCTTGTATTCTAGAGGATAATTTACTCCACTAATACCTAATTTTGTGCCTTGTTAAAAAGAGAGAAGCTGTCGATTACTAAAGGTGCAATGGAGAAAAACAAATGTGTGTTTTATGGAGAATTTGGTACTTACAGTGATTATCCATACGCCTACATGGTCAGGAAAGTGGGGGAGAGTGGCCTCCTAAGGCTGCTTTCACAGTTTGGAGGACTCTGATGCATGAATAAGTTGCCTGGTTCGGTTGGCAAGGTAGACAAGAGTACAGGCATGGAGCAGGTCTGTGCACATTTGCCACCCAGATGGCGTGAGACAGTTTATTAGCAGTGTTCCAGTGTCCTGAGATGATGTCTTTGTTAGTTTTTTTTGGTCACAATGACTATGAGTATAGTTTGGCTTTAAGGCAGCCATGGATAAAACACACCTATCCTGAGAGAAAGCAAAGACAAAATGTTTAAGTAGCTATAGGTCTAGAGGTCAAATTTCTTCTTATTTTAGATTTTGTTGTATTTTTATTTCAGATTAAGATGAGGGTACAAATGATTAGGTTACATTGCTTGTGTTTATTAGGTAAAATTCAAGTTGTAGTTGAGCCCTTCATCGGGAGGGTGTGCTGTATAACCCCCCACACACACACACGCACAATCATATCCATTACATGAGAATTTACCAATCCCTCTCTCTCCTCCCCTCTCCCTCTTCCATCCTCCCTACTAAAGTTCCTAATAGCTCACAGGACCCATGGTTTTTTCCATTAGTGTGTGTATGTGTTTTCCCTATAATGCATAAACCAGCGATTCTCAACCTGTGGGTCGCGACCCCTTTGCAACAATGAAAATACATCCTGCATATCAGATATTTACATTACAATTCAGAGCAGTAGCAAAATTATAGTTATGAAGTAGCAACGGAAATAATTTTATGGTTGGGGGTCACCACAACATGAGAAACTGTATTAAAGGGTCATGGCATTAGGAGCCCTTAGGAAGTTTGAGAACCACTGGCCAAGATAGAAGACCATGGCTACATGAAAGACTTTCTTTTTTCTTTTGCCACAAAGCCAAAGAATAACCCTGTGCTGTGTGCATGTTGTAATGTGAGGGCATAGGATCACTCACAAAATGTGTTTATATTCCTATATTTCCTTACATTTCCCAGTTCCCAATCTTCTGAGATTGTTCTCTTCTTAAGTAGGCTTAGTTCATAACTATGAGCAAGGAAGACCGATCCTTTTTACTTTTCATTTAGGGCATAGTCAGAAAAGTTCTTGTTTTACAAACATCTTTTTGCTTTCACTTTAAAAAATGGTTATCTATGAAAAAAGTATTATTTCCCATAGCAAATTTCAATGAAACTAATGAACAAAGTCTCCTAGCATAATTATATTTATATGTTATTTGGAATCAGAAACATTCCTGATTTGGGTAATTTAATATGTAAATAATATTTGTCAATATAAAGATATTTATCTAGTTTAGCATTCTTAAATTATTTATTATGTATAAAATTTTCCAGTAATAACTGGGTTTTACCTTTGTCTACCAATGTTTTGAATTTTTTTTTTGCCCTGAAAGTAACGAGTTATATATATAATATATTTATATATAAATAATATATTATGTAATAATTATATATATAATTCTCTGAGGATGTAGGGACTTCTATGCTTTTGATGCTTTTAAAACATTTGTATGTTTTACTTTTGATTTTTCAGCCAATTTCTTATGAAAAATGTGTAATCTAGAATAATAGAATGTATAAATATATGATAGAATACTATTAAATGTATTTCTTTAAAATTTAGGAAAGATAAGAAGTATTTTAGTAGAAGTTTATGATGCACTAAAGGAAAATGAAAAAAGGAGATTCTGTGAATATGTTTCATCTATGACTCAGAATGTTTTTGGTAAAACTCTATGCTTTGTTTTGTCCCAAAATCCTACTGGAAATTCTATTACATAGAATGTCATTATGTAATAATGGAAATACAATACTGATATATAGCTAAATATGTGAATATTTGTAAATATAAGAAAGATTTGTCCATTGACATATAAATAACCATCCTAAAATTTAGTGGCTTAAATAAATTCACTTTTATAACTTGATTATACCTTTGCAACCTGCACAATATTTAGCTAGGTGCTGCTTCTGTTGGTCTTGCCAGCAGTCACATGAAACTGAAGTTAGTGGGCAGGTTGGCTAAGGTCTCGGACAGAAAAAACCGGACAGAATCGGATTCTACGAAGCCAGAGATGGGAGCTGCACCAAGAAAGAAGTTCGGCAAGCTGTAACTCCAAGGAAGAGCATTCAAGAAAACAAATTACAGGTGCAAAGCTTATTGACTAGAGGACCGAAGACCCCTCCCCCAAGCAGGAGGTCCACTGCAGACTATCTGTCATCAGGCAGGGAACAAAAGAACTCTCATTTTACCTCGCTGGAGAGAGCCACTAAATTCCAGGTCTCTTTCTTCAGGGAGGTCCCACTTATGAACCTAGACACCACCCCGCCAGGCATAAAATTGAACAGATAATTTTCCCCACTGGTCCAAACTCCCAGTCCACAGTCCACCTTTTCCCCCTCACAGGGGGTCTGAAGTTCTGCCCCCTGCAGAGCATACAGTGTTTAGTCTTGTCGTGAGAGACCTGAGCATAGTATGGATCACCAACCATCAGGATGGAATCTGTGACTCTTGGGAAGAAAGAGACACTCAGTGGGAGGAGGAGCAGTCCCCTGGTTATGACTACGCACAGCCAGTGGTAGTGTTGACCCTCAGTTTGGGCTGTGTCTGACAGGACGGGGTGCAGAACCCCCGGCTCTGATGGCACCCACAGCAGGAGAATGGTTGCCCCATGTGGACTGAGTTTGGCAGACAGGGCTGGTCCCCAGTCCCTGCTGGCCTGCCAGCAGAGGCTTGATAGTTGTGGACTGCAACCTGAGAACAAGGGCGTGGTCTCCTGATTCCAACAGAGCCACTGAGAAGTTTCTTACCAGGTGTAAACCAAGACCTAAGGGCTAGGGAGTGCTTCACTGCCTCCAGTGGGGCTGGCAAGCAGAGGCTAGCTATGTGTGGACTGAAACTGGAGCATGGCCCAGTGCCCTGACTCCAACGGAGCCTGCGAACAGAAGCTTCCCAGGCAGTAGACTGAGACTGGCAAGGAGGGGAATGGTCCCCTGACTCCAACTGGTCTGGCAAGTAGGGGCTAGCTGTGTGTGGGCTGAGACCAGTGGGTGGGGGTGTTGTCCCTGGCTCCAGCTGGGCCTGTGAGCAGAGAAGCAGACAATAGTGTGAACTGAGTCTGGCAGGTGGGAGTGTGGACCCCTGGTTCTAATTGTGCTTTGGATCCTTTTACTTTGAATTGTCCTTGAATCCCTCTCTGTTGGGCAGGGTTTGCACTGCCAGAGACAATTTGGTTGGAGCCCATGTCTGGGGATGTCCACTCAGGGACATTCTGAGGTTGACCTTTGAAGTTCTGTAGTGGAAAAGAACTGAAGGGTGGGGACTGGGTACTGCAGCTGTTTGTATCTCTTCACAGTTGAGATTTAAATCTAATAGTGTGGTTTCTTAGGATAGGGTAGAGGTTGGCTGAAATCAAAACAGAGCTAGCCTGCACTATCTCACCAAGTAGTTCCTCAGAGTCTCTGGCCAAAACTCTGAAAGGGGCCTTTGTAAGATTGTAGGAGATAAGCCACAATTGCAAAACCTAGAGCTTTGGTAAGGGGCTATCTCTACTACTTGGCAACTCCAATTCAATCTCACCCTACCAGTGCTAATAACAAAACAGTGGAAAATAAACATGGTGCAGACCCAACAGAAGACCTCTGGCAACATGAATAACCAGAGTAGATCAACCCCCCCTAGAAATGACAAAGGAGCTACAACTGAAGATACCATGCATAGACAAATGGCAGCAATGTCAGAAATTGAATTCAGAATATGGATGGCAAATAAGATAACTAGAATGAAAGAAAAGATAGAAATTGAATTCCAAAGAGTAGTTATCTCAAGAAATTAATGAATTCAAAGCCCAAGTCACCAAAGATATGGACATAATGAGAAAAGAGATAGCAGAGCTCAAGAAAATGAAAAAGTTAGTTGAGGAGCTCCAAATACAGTAGAATCTCTCAGTAATAGAGTTGACCAGGCAGAAGAAAGGATCTCTGAAAGTGAGGACAAAATTATACACCAGGGTCAAGTTGGTTTTATTCTAGGGTTACAAGGGTTGTTTCAGCATATGCAAATCTATAAATATAATACATCACATCAATAAAATAAAAAACAAAGACCATCTGATTCTCTCAATTGCTGCAGAAAAAGTGTTTGATAATATCCAGCATCCTTTCATGATCAGAATTCTTATGAAAATAGGCATAGAAGGGACATTTCTTAAACTGATAGAAGCCATTTACAGCAAACCTACAGCCAATATCAAATTGAATGATATAAAATTGAAAACATTTTCACTCAGATCAGGAACAAGACAAGGATGCCCACTGTATCCACTGCTATTTAACATAGTAATGGAAGTCTTAGGTATCACAATCAGGCAAGAGAAGATCAAAGGTATACAAATAGGGTCAGAGGAGATCAAACTCTCACTCTTCACTGATGACATAATCCTATATCTGGAAAATCCCAGGGACTCAACTTCAAAACTCTTAGAAGTGATCAAGGAATACAGCAGTGTCTCAGGATACCAAATCGATACTTAGAAGTCAGTAGCTTTTATATACGCCAACAATAGTTAAGCTAAAAAAACAATCAAGGACTCTATTCCTTTTATAATAGTGCCAAAGAAGATGAAATATCTGGGAATTTACCTAACGAAGAACGTAAAAGATCTCTATAAAGAGAATTATGAAACTGAGAAAAGAAATAGCTGAAGGTGTTAACAAATGAAAAAACATACCATGCTCATGGCTGGGTAGAATCAACATTGTTAAAATATCCATATTACCCAAAGCAATCTATAGATTTAATGCAATCCCTATTAAAGCACCATTGTCATACTTTAATGAACTTGAAAAAAATAATACTTCAATAGAACTTGAAAAAAATAGTATATGGAATCAGAAAAAAACCTCGAATAGCAAATACATTACTCAGAAATAAGAACAAATCAGGAAGTATCACGTTACCAGACTTCAGGCTATACTATAAATCTATAGTGATTAAAACAGCATGGTACTGGCACAAAAACAGAGCGGTAGATTTATGGAACAGAATAGAGAACCAAGAGATGAACCTAGCTGTTTATTGTCATTTAATCTTCAACAAGCCTATCAAAAATATTCAGTGGGGGAAAGACTCCCTATTTAACAAACAGTGTGGGGTAAGCTGGCCGGCGACCTGTAGAAGACTGAAACTGGACCCCCACCTTTTACCATTAACAAAAGTTGATTCTCACTGGATAAAAGATTTAAACTTAAGACATGAAACTATAAAAATACTAGAAGAGAGTGCAGGGAAAACATTTGAAGAAATTGGCCTGGGAGAATATTTTATGAGGAGGACCCTCTGGGCAATTGAAGCAACACCAAAAATACATTACTATGATCTGATCAAACTAAAAAGCTTTTGCACAGCCAAGAGCACAGTAAGTAAAGCAAACAGACAACCTTCAGAATGGAGAAGATTTTTGCAAGTTATGCTTCTGACAAAGTTTTGATAACTAGAATTTACAGAGAATTCAAACTAATCAATAAGAAAACAATAAATAAACCCATTTCTATGTGGGCAAGAGACTTGAATAGAAACTTCTCTGATGAAGACAGGCACATGGCCCACAAACAAATGAAAAAATTCTCATCATCCTTAATCATCAGAGAAATGCAAATCAAAACCATTTTGAGATATCATCTAACTCCAGTAAGATTAGCTCACATCACAAAATCCCAAAACTACAGCTGTTGGCGTGGATGCGGAAAGAAGGGAATGCTTCTACACTTCTGTGGGAATGCAAGCTAATAGGACCTTTTTGGAAAGAAGTTTGGAGAACACTCAAGGAACTAGAAGTATACCTACCATTCGGTCCTGCAATTCCTCTACTAGGTATATACCTAGATGATCAAAAATTATTTTACAAGAAAGACATTTGCACCAGAATGTTTACTATAGCCCAATTCATAATAGCCAAGACATGGAAACAGCCCAAGTGCCCATCAACCCATGAATGGATTAACAAATTGTGGTATATGTATACCATGGAATACTATGCAGTCATAAAAAGATGGAGACTTCACATCTTTTATGTTTACCTGGATGGAGCTGGAACATATTCTCAGTAAAGTATCTCAAGAATGGAAAAAAAGTATCCAATGTACTCAATATTTCTATGAAATCAAATTATAACCACCTACACACTCATATGAATGGCAAAACATAACTATAGTTCAGAAAGTAGAAGGGAAGAGGAGGGGGGAGGGGGAATGTGGGAGGAGGGAGAGTATTCAGGGGAGCTCACTTAATGTGCATGATGCAATGGTACATTTCAAAATTATTAAGAAATGAGTATAATTGTGATGGATATGTTACTTAGTTCAATGTAAACATTTCACATTATATATCGAAGCAGTACCCTGGACCCCATAAATACATCAATGTATACAGTTATGATTTAATAAAAAATAATTAATATTTAAAAAAAGCATAAAGTTTTTATAAATGTTCTTACTTAAACAATGACTACAATGGTTGATTGTTTTATGTCAAAGAAACCTAATCATTGCAAACAACTTCATTTTAAACTTCCAGTTTGGCTGAAATCTTTTGTTTTCCATTTAGTTTAGTGACTGTTTTCTATTCTTTCTTAGAATATTGGTCTTCCGGAAATAGCAAACCATTTTTTTTTTTTCCTAAGAATACACATGAAAATATTTACCATATGTAATGCAAAAAGTGTAAAATCTACTTTGCAGTGGAAGAAGCAAATACATAATTCAATAGAAATATAAAGGAAAAATATAAGCAAGCAATTTACAGAGACAGAAATGGATAAAAAAAATTTGATCTCATTAAAAAATGCAAATAAAGTAATAACGACATGCAATTTATCATCCATGAGATTGGCAAAGGATTTTTAAAAAGCAGGCCCATATAGGGCTGGTGAAATTTTAAATGTGATTTTTTTTTTCCTTTTTCTTTTCTTTATTAAATTATAGCTGTGTACATTAATGCTATCATGGGGTACCATACACTGGTTTTATAGACCGTTTGACACATTTTTATCACACTGGTTAACATAGCCTTTCTGGCATTTTCTTAGTTATTGTGTTAAGACATTTATATTCTACATTTACTAAGTTTCACATGTACCCTTGTAAGATGCACCACAGGTGTAATCCCACCAATC